>JBAMCJ010006921.1:0-10713 GCA_037075205.1 Drosophila prostipennis
ACAAGAGAGAACGCTATAGTCGGGTTGGTGTCCCGACTATCTAATACCCGTCACTCGGCGAAAGGGATTGCGAGGGAGATGGAGATATAAACTTTGATCAGCAATAACTATTTAAGGAATGGTCCGATTTAAAAAATTTCTTCCACATTCCGATAGGTATTGATAAACACAACAATTGCAACAAATGCATTTTTACTTTTCCGAAATATTTAAATTTTTAAAATCGTAGATTAGCTATTGTGGGCGTTAGAGGGGGCATGGCACCTTCTTTAAATAAACTTGCGCTGCGTAGGACCTCCAAGAATCTTCATGCAAAATGCCAATCCTCTAGCCTTTATAGTTTCCGAGATCTCAGCGTTCATACGGACGGACAGACAGACGGACAGACGGACATGGCTATATCGACTCAACTAGTGACCCTGACCAAGAATATATATACTTTATAGGGTCGGAAACGCTTCCTTCTCCCTGTTACATACTTTTGCACGAATACAATATACCCTTTTACTCTACGAGCAACGGGTATAAATATAATATGGGTCGTATGTCTTACTTGTTTCCTAAAATAAATGTAGGTATTTGTTGATTTTTACGTCTTCTTTTAGCAAATGAGTACTTTGCTTTTCAAGTGCCTTTGAGTGCCATCCCCAAATTAGTTCACTCCTTCAAAAAAAAATTTGTTGATCAATTTACTAAAAGCGCATACCGCCGACTCGATGCGGTTTTGCCTTAGTTTTCGGTAATTTAAGTTTTAATTGAAGGCTTAACTCGAAGTCGAGCCATTTTGTTGAGCTTTGCTAAGAGAGCCCAAAAGTATGCCGTACTTTTTTTCTTCAGGTTTTAGTGAACATTTTGCGCGCCAAATCACTATGGACGGCAGTCCATGTAGTGACGAAGCGCACCAGGAGAGTGTGCGAAGGCGACTACTATATATAGCCTCAGAATTGAAAATCTGCTGTGATAGTCCGATCATAATGAGTGATACACCAATCGAAAGGTATCGCAAAAACTAACAGGATTGCATACCAAGACTTTAAGGAAATTAATTGGCTTGGGAGAGAGAGCGGAGAAAGTAAAAAAGTTAAAAATTCGAAATTTGGAGCTGTTGGGGCCGGTGGGGATAAATGCCCCCTCGCAATGTTTTAGTTGTTTTCCTTTTGAAAATACCCGTCCAATGAGGGGTCATATGATGAAATCTGAAAGCCAAAATAAGATTTTCTTCTTCTTCCCAAATTGAAAATTTAATTCTGTTTGTCAGTTTGTGCGCTTGTCAGTCTGTCCCAAAACGTTGGTTTAAAGTCCTGGAAATTTTATATGGTGTTAAACAGATCGATATAAGAAACATTAGTTCTACCATTTTTGGGAAAACTCGCTAGTTTAGCGGGAAAACAGCTATAAATGGCTAAATTTCGTAAGTCCATAACTTGCGAAATACTTAAGCTACAGACTGTGCATTACCTCATATTAAAGGTATTTTAAAGTACAATAAACGCCTTCTTAACACTATTTATGTATATGCAATAATTAAAACCTTATGCACAAAACCATTTTTTTTAAACTTTTTTATTTTTCTCCAAAACGGCTCTAACGATTTAAATCTGTAAACTATATAGCCCTTGAGATTCCTTAAATTTTGGTATATTACACATTATTGTAAAAAGTCACGTTTAAAAGTTAAGAAATCGTTAAAACTGTTTTAAACCATTTCATTAATGCAATTTTTAAATAAATAAATAAATAAATAAATAAATAAATAAATAAATAAATAAATAAATAAATAAATAAATAAATAAATAAATAAATAAATAAATAAATAAATAAATAAATAAATAAATAAATAAATAAATAAATAAATAAATAAATAAATAAATAAATAAATAAATAAATAAATAAATAAATAAATAAAAATAAATAAATAAATAAATAAATAAATAAATAAATAAATAAATAAATAAATAAATAAATAAATAAATAAATAAATAAATAAATAAATAAATAAATAAATAAATAAATAAATAAATAAATAAATAAATTCCACTAACTGGTTTTACCAGCCTGCCAAAAATTAACCACTCACCAGAATTATATTTAAAGGAAAAATCCTTTTCACAAAATAATGGAAAGGAGACCCCGGTCTCGCACAATTCAAAAGTTAGTTTCCTTTAATCAATCACTTTTTATGTAGCCTTTTTGCTGGCAAAAGAAAAGTATAGAAGAAAACTTTTCACTGTCCGAATGAAAAACACAACCGGTCTCGCTCGGAGTTGAAAAGGAAGTGTGCACAAATTTTTGAGTTATTTATATATCCAACCATGACCTTGAGTTCGCAAAAATCCTCTCATTTATGTTAAAAAACGGGTCAAGTCAATTAAAACTTGAAACTATATAAGGGCCGACACGCCCTAGAAAAACATCCGCATAATGCAAATGCAGCCAAAAAAATGCGTACGTTTTCGAAAATCAACAGTTAATTAATTAGTTGTTGTTATTCACTTCTGTAAAATCGGAAAGCAATTCGCTTCCAACAGACAACCACTCTAGCTTTCACACACATTAGAAGTTTAAGCGACGAAGCTTTGAAATATGTCACCATCCTAGAAGTATATAATTCTCAATTTCATATTCCTAGATGTGATATATATAGAAGTTTCGACGCTCAACTCACATCCTCATATCTAGCTGATGAAGCAGAGGTGACAACCTGCCGAACTTTGCAAATACTAGAAAGTCCGAGGTTCACTCCCCAGCGAAAGTGTGTTGAAATGCAAACATTTTTGAGTTATTTATATAACCAACCATGACCTTGAGTTCGCCAAAATCCTCTCATTTATGTTTTATTTTTTTATTAATCCGTATTTCCACGTGTCTGCACCGACTCACAGTGGCGCCTTGGGCCAAAAAACGTGAAAAAAACAATTTTTCGACTTTGTCCTAGAAAGGTGCGACCCATACCAATCGACAGGTAATTGATCCACTATAACAAATATGTTACCCTTTTTCAAATCAAATTTTTGTAAAAGAAATGCCCCTTCAAAGTTGAACAATTTTTCACTTAAAAAAACACCTTTTTTAGGTAATTGTTCGCTCTTCCGGAAGGTATATCTTAAAAACTAGGTATCGAATGGCTTTGCTTCTTTTTTCCACTGATTGGTGTGTTAGTTAAAAGTAAAAAAACCAAAAACATATTGCAGTTTGCCAGCCGCATCTCTTAGTTATGCGTTATTTGCCAAACGACCATTTTTTCCATATTTTTCAACTTTGATGGAAAATAAAAAAAATTTATTTAATACTATTTTATTTATACTTTCCTAAAACGTTATTTGGACTTTCTTCTTGATATTAGGAAAGTTGTTGCTGCGTCGGCGTGCGTCCGCGGTCTTAAGAGCCAAAAAAGATAAAAAAGCCATGGTCCCAAATGTCGTATTTGTGTCGATCACCGGTAAAATCAAGACCTGTTTTCAGAAAATCCGTTAATATATTCTTTTTTTTTTTTAAATATAAGTTTTTTTATGTATTTTCTTAAATGTTTTGACTGACAATTAGTTGGATTTTAACAATAAACAAGAGAGAACGTTATAGTCTGGTGCCCCGACTATCAGATACCCGTTACTCAGCGAAAGGGAGTGCGAGGGAGATATAAACTTTGATCAGCCATAACTTTTTAACGAATGGTCCGATTTTAAAAATTTCTTCTACATTTCGATAGGTATTGATAAGCACAACAAAACTGCATTTTTACTTTTTATTTTTATTTAAGCTATTGTGGGCGTTAGAGGGGGCGTGGCATCCTTTTGAAACAAACTTGCTCTGCGTAGGAACTCCTAAAATCTGCATGCCAAATGCCAATCTTCTAGCTTTTATAGTTTCCGAAATCTCAGCGTTCATACGGACAGACAGACTGACGGACAGACGGTGAGACGGACAGACAGACATGGCTAGATCGACTCGGCTAGTGATCCTGATCAAGAATATATATACTTTATGGGGTCGGAAACGCTTCCTTCTGGCTTTTACATACTTTTGCACGAATACAATATACCCTTTTACTCTACGAGTAACGGGATAAAAACAAGACAACATTTTTATTTATTTTGAAATTTTTTTTTTATAATAACATTTTTTTTTTAAATTTTTTTTTGTTTTTTTATTAATTTTTAAAAAATAAAACTTAAAAAAAAACTAAAAAAAAACAAAAAAAATTTGTTTTTTGTCGAAAAAAAATGGATTTGTTTTTAAATTTTGACCTTGCCGATTTGTAAGTACTCCTCTGCCACGCCCACTCCCTGTCTCAAGCAATAGTTTTAAGGGTGGATCAATAATTGATGGTAGATTGTTCTTTGACAAAAAAAACAAGCTAATGATCATTAGAATCCACCAGCAATTGCTTTTTATATGAATATTTTGAGTTTGGGACAACGGTGATTTTTTGGCCGTTTACAGCTGTTAACTGAGACAACAGGGCCTTAACATGGCTTTAACAGGACTGTAATAACCTTTTTACCCAGCTTGAAAAATCTATATAAAATGGAACGCTTGGTTGATTTTTGAGCTGATGGTCTTATTATTTTGCTTAAAGTCCAATCTTCAAGAATAAACTATAAAACTAATTTCGGTTTTTAGGCGTGTATTTTTAATGATCGGATTTATGCAGGTCCAAATTGAATTTTGTGTAGCTTCTAAACTAATGACTGGACTCAATGCTGTGTATAAGAAAGTTAAAGGGCATTCCATTACCTATAAAATAAGTCTAAGATGACCAAAATCGGTTAACCAGAACAAAAGATAGAAAATAAAAAAAGGCCAAAAACGTTTTTTACACTTAAAAAAAAATTGACATCATAAAAAAAATTATAAGTGCCCATTTCTTTATCAGGGAGATGTTCTTTACCAGAAAATTAAGGTTGTCTTCAAGTAGGGTGACGTCGATTTTTTTTTGTAAACTAGTGTTATCTATCATTTACCGTTTACATTATTCAATTATCTCCACTGGTTCAAAAGTTATGATTTATTACCAAAAAAAAGTCAAAAGGCGCCACTGTGCCACTGGTTCACAAATTTTCTCGGATCGAATTAGACACGTTGCAGCGTGCCTGGACGGTGGAAGATTTCTGCGATCGCTCCGGTAGCTGAATTCGGAGTTTACGCCTTCTGAATGTTTCACTCGGTTTTTTGGTAGTTCCCTGTTTTCATTTGGGGCACTATTAATTTCTGGTCCAATCCAAATTCACTTTGGTTAAAGCTTACGTGAACTCCATGTGGGTAACCATGCTAATTTTCACTTGAAGTACTGACTCTGCCGGGGACAAAAGAATATACGTGTGTATAGTTTAAGTCATATAAGTGGAATAATTGCACGTGAACATTTTCTGGAGTCTGTACTTCCAATTTTCTATGCTGAACAAAAAGCTTTATCATAGCGGTGATATCGGATGATCTAAACGGTCTCTTTCCACCAGCTACCGACGAACTGCATAGCGAGGGCAGACAGAAATGTTTGTAAATTTATGTACCTACATTCTTGACTTACAACGCATTTTACTAAGGCCAATTTTGACACTTTTTTCTATCTGTAGAAGCTTGATATATTTAATGTATTGTGTGTGTACGGGCTACTATAGAAAGAAAAAAGTGACAAAACTTACCACAATAAAATTCATTTATTGACGAAGAATAAAGACGTGCAAATTAAAGAAGTTTAAGAACGACGAGTTTTAAGTATCCAAAAACGCAGTTTAATCCTATTGTAAATTCATTTACATTCCTAAAACTTTTATCCGAATTACTTATCACTAATTTAATTCAATAAAATAATTAACTCTTTATAATAAGACAACAAATAGTGGGACTTATAAGTTAAACAGGAAAACCAATCCCACAAATATGGGGGCTCAACCTACGTGAAAAGTATATAGTAAAACGAGGAAAATTGTGATAAAACAAAGCTTTACAACAACAAAGACAGTGGAAACCAAAATGAAAAGCTCGCAAAAACGACGTACGAGTGTGTGTAAATGACGCTACTAACACTACGGTAATCTGCACTATACGTATACTTATAACGAGGCAAAAGTGTATTAAAACGACGAGTGGAAACCGTAAGTGTGAACGACGAATACGAGTATAAGGAAGAACATCGAGTACGAGCAAAGAAGAACTTGCGAAAAATGTGTAAATTGTTTCGGCAACCATGTCGACCCTTGCTGATTTTGAATCGGTATTACAGGCGTTGGAAAGTGCAAAAAAGAAGAATGAATTTCGCACAAATCGAAAACGTGGTTTTGATTTTATGAAAAACCAGAAAGGGTCTTATGTCGAGCGACGTGCAAGGTTCAAATGATGAAGGCAACGAGTTTCGCTATGTACGCAGCAACGCAGAAAAGCCGGCAAAGATGAGCAAGAAAAACGCAAGGGCTGGCAACAATAACGATTCCGCTTCGGTACAAAGTTTCGCTGTGAATTCGCAGCGAGTTTCCGTAAACTTCCGCGATATCAGAAAGACAAGCGGAAATATGCTGTTGGTAAAAACAGTGCAGCCCATTAAGATGTATCCGTGCAAAGAAAGGTGAATTGCTACAACTGTGGTGCATGAAGCGATGTATGGCAATAATAACTCCAATAATTTTGGCTTATTTCTAAAGACAGGCAAAATCGAAACGGTTGAAACTCCGAAAAATATGCGCAAAGTGTCGGAAGACAAACTATCCACGTGTAAGGAAATTTGTATGAAAAGCAACAAGTACACAGCTCTTATTGACAGAGGCAGCAAATACAATATTATACGTGAAACAACTTACGTAAGCTAAATAAGCCCAATTTGAGTACTGTGTACATTATTCTTGTTGGTTTCGGAAACAACAACAGGGTGAAACCATTCGGTTCGTTTAAAGAAAAATTCGAAGTTGACATTCAAGTTTTTGAAGAAAATTTTCGAGTTGTTTCTTCTGACTTTTTAGACGTACGAGTACAAGTTGTGTTAGGCGCAGAATTTTGTAACAACGCTGAAATACTAATAAATCGTGACGGAACTCAAATACAAAGCCGATAAAACCTTCTCCGAAAGTGAATTGAGTTCGCTTATAAAAATTAACGTGAAAAGTGCCAAAAAAGTGAACATAAACATTGACGAGAGTGCAACAACTCAAGCAAAACGCGAAGTTTACGACCTGATCAAGAATACAAAAACAACAAACGTTGCAATGCGTATTGTCTTAAAGGACGGTAATCTGGTACACTCGCGTCCGCGCAGATTCGCATTCTCCGAGCAATGTATTATCGACGATCAAATTGAGCAGTGGCTCAAGGACGGAATCATCGAGCATTCCGAGTCCGAGTACAGCAGTCCGGTCGTTCTGGTCAAAAAGCGCGACAACACCACTCAACTCTGCATGGACTACAGAAGGATTAACAAGGTAATAGTACGATATATGTTTCACCTTCCCTTGATCGAAGACGAATTGGACCGTCTGCAAGATGCTCACGTATTCAGCACACTGGACCTCAAAAACAGATTTTTCCATGTTAATCTAGAAAGCCACAAGTTCACGTCCTTTGTAACTCACAATGGCCAGTACCAGTTTCCGAAAGTGCCTTTTGGCTTTACGGTTTGGTTGGATACTTCAGGAAATTTATCCTAAATTTTTCCGTTATCGCCTAACCTTTGACCGACCTGATGAAGCACGACGCCAAATTTGTTTTCTCTGACTGAGAGATAGATGCTTTTAACATGCTGAAGATTCTGATAACCCAGAAGCCAGTATTTAATTTTTAATCCGCAGCAAGAAACAGAGCTACATACGCAGTTATACTCCAAAAGTCGCCCATTGACAACCAGATGCACCCGGTGTATTACATGAGTAAGAAAACAACAGACGCAGAAAGAAAGTTTTCCAGCTACGAGTTAGAGATCCTGGCAGTGGTAGAAGCATTTCGAAAATTCCGAGTTTACCTTTTAGGTATGCATTTCAAGTTGGTCAGCGATTGCAATGCTTTTACAAAGACGATGGAAAAAAGAGAAATCTGTACTCGAGTCACACGTTGGATCCTTGTACTTCAGGAGTTTGACTTTGAAGTTGAACACAGATCAGGTACACGCATACTTGTATGTCATGCAGATGCTATAAGCTGTTACTCTGTAATGATGATCGCAGGACGAGGAACTAAAAGTTATAATTGACATCCTTGCTTAGAAATCTAGCTGTTACCGCCCCAGTACATTTTGAGTTTCGATTAATTTAACTAGATTTATCGGCTGGATCAAATACCAGTCGAGATATCTGGCCGACAACCAAACGGCCACACTGTTGCAGTGCATCAGAACGACTAAGTTCCGCGTGTGCAAAGAAACATCAAAACACCCTAAGTGGCTGAGTCTGAACAATAAAGTAGTAATAATATTAAAAACTCAGTTTAGTTCCAATCGCGAGTAAACTAATAATTAGTGCTCAACTGCGTCTATTAGAACAAGAAAGTTCTGCAGCCCCGTACACTAACTGTACATTTACCATAAACCTCAAATTAACTGCGCCATTTGTGATCAGTGTGTACACATCAAGCGCAGACAGAAGCCGACAAATAAATTCTGGCGAAGACGCTCTGCGTATTGGTGTTAGTGATTCGTCACATAGGAAAATACACCATTACCTCTTGAAAAGGACAAGCTGGACTCTACGCAGTCTAAAATAAAACCCCTACCCAATACTATATAGCCATTAAATATAGCCGAAGTTGTGTTGCCGAAAATTACTTTGCAAGAAACACCCGGTATAAACGTTTCAACTAACATTCTTATGTTGCAGATGCTATAGGAAAAATGAGAAGCTGAGCAGAGATATATTAAACAAAAATACAATATTTTGTCGCACCAACGAGATTCCAACATGGCATGGACACCGACAACCATGGGCCTCAGCAGCGCTCAATTATCAGCACGGCAAATACTACCAGCCGATTTATCTAAATTTAACAAACCCAGACGAGTGGCCCACCTTTATAAGTGCCTTTGAAAACAGCACTTCTGCTGCCGGCTTTTCGAATGTCGAAAATATGCTTCGACTTCAAAAATGTCTCAAAGGGAAAGCGTTCGATCTAGTCCGCGAAAAACTTTTGTTGCCAATTATGGTTTCCGAGGTTATAAGCACATTAAAAACATTCTTTGGCCGTCCGGATCAAATTCTTGACCGCCTTATTGAGAAAGGTAAAAGAATCTCAGTAAACAAGGACAGGCTGGATTCACGCATCGACTACGCCCTTGCTGTTCGCAACATCTGTGCTACCATGGAGGCCTGCCGACTAAGCGCGCATCAGAACAACCTTATGCTTGTTCGTGAGTTGGTAGACAAACTCCCAAATCAATATAAGCTGAACTGGGCAATGCACCCAAAAGATGGATCCATAGCAAATGTCAAAGCTCTAAGCGATTGGTTATATAAGATCGCCGAAGCTGCCTCCACAGTCGTTTCAACTTCATACTCAAGGACGAATAACGTACACACACATACCAGCTACAATGAAGTACAGTCACAACATGCGGTATCGGAGGAGCACCGATCCGAGAACTCATCTTGCCTCGTATGCCAAAGCACACAGCATCAAGTCGCTCAATGTGAACAATTCAAAAATCTTACATACGAAGAAAGGCAACAAGTTGTTTGCGACTACAGGCTCTGTTTTATGTGCCTAAAAGTTCATTGCCGTAGATGCTTCTCTACTAATGCATGCGGTGTTGGAGGATGTGAATCAAGACATCATCCCGTACTTCATAAAGGCAGCCAAAATATCAACGTCGTCACGTCTCATTAAGTCTAGTCAGCTGAAGCTGACCAATATTTCCGTATCGTGCCAATACAGATCCAAGGTAACAATATTATAGTTGACACCTACGCTTTCCTGGACGAAGGATCTTCGGTCACACTCATAGACGAATCCTTCTTTAAGCGTTTAAACATACGTGGCACCCCGACCCGATCTGTATGCAGTGCTCATTGGGCCAGCCGATCCGATTTTTGGCCAAAAATACGATTTTTTTTAAAGAAAATTACCAATATAAGTTTGAAATTATTTTCATAATACATTCAACTAATTTATGCCAGAGTTTTAAAGAATTCGGGCAAGTAGTTTTCTTTAACCGTATTTTCAAAGTGGGAAATTCATCCAATATTGATGGAAATTAAAAAAAATCTTGAAGTCAAAGATGGTGATGTAGATGTTCGACTCTTCACGAAACTTGTTGATGTGATTACTTTCAACAAATAAAAACAAGAGAGAACGCTATAGTCGGGTTGGTGTCCCGACTATCTAATACCCGTCACTCGGCGAAAGGGATTGCGAGGGAGATGGAGATATAAACTTTGATCAGCAATAACTATTTAAGGAATGGTCCGATTTAAAAAATTTCTTCCACATTCCGATAGGTATTGATAAACACAACAATTGCAACAAATGCATTTTTACTTTTCCGAAATATTTAAATTTTTAAAATCGTAGATTAGCTATTGTGGGCGTTAGAGGGGGCATGGCACCTTCTTTAAATAAACTTGCGCTGCGTAGGACCTCCAAGAATCTTCATGCAAAATGCCAATCCTCTAGCCTTTATAGTTTCCGAGATCTCAGCGTTCATACGGACGGACAGACAGACGGACAGACGGACATGGCTATATCGACTCAACTAGTGACCCTGACCAAGAATATATATACTTTATAGGGTCGGAAACGCTT
>JBAMCJ010006923.1:0-133608 GCA_037075205.1 Drosophila prostipennis
ATGGTTTAGTGTCGGTTAATTTGGCAATATCCGTGTTATTTTACGGTCACACTGGCTCAAAAACATACACAAACCGAAAATTCCAAATTTTAAATTATTTTTTACAAGCGGTATTAAATGTATGCTGTATTATAAACCATGGTTCCAGCGATTTTCTCAAAAGGATTTCTGATAACGAAAATGCTTGAAACGTGAAGAAATATATAGAATGAATTATTTCTTGCGCGGTACCCAGTACCAATTCCATGCCGCCGTTGTTCAACACTGCTGCTGAACTGGTTCTCAGTTCGGCTAAGAGTTTTACTAGTCGAAAATAAGTAAGCTTTTAGTGTGGTCGAAGTTTTCGGAGTTCATCCGCAATGCATGTAGCATGGTCTTACTGGGTTTGTTGACAATCAGCAAACATCAACTGGCGCCAATTTTAAAATATTACAAAATGTTGAGCCGACCTGGGTCGCATGCTTTAAATTTGCTGTTGGCATGGCGATATGTATGCCCGCATATCCTAAAAGCAGTTTTCCATTGGTTTTTGGGGTTTTCCTTCCATTTATAATTTGTTATTGGCCCACCGCTTCTGCACAAACACAGCCAAAGATCAATGATCATGCCTGGTTAATACGGATGAAAAATACCAAATAAATTACTTCGCAGTCCTGTAACGCGATTTTTTACTTGTCGGTGAAACTGGGAACGATGACTACAAGAACAAATCAAACCGATGAAAAATTTTGATGCACTAATATCTAAAACCTTGAAATCGTATGGGAAATCAGAGTTTAAAGCTTACTTAAAATCGACCATTGTAAATTCAATGTTTGGTCTGGGATCTTTTTTGTCCAAGTTACAGCAAAAAATAAATTAAGAAAAATTTCAAACTTGTACCAAAAATTAAAATCCTGATTTTTAACCAAAAAAATTTAGTATTTTGGTCATAGACAGCTCGGAGGAGCTTGAATTAAAAGATAATGTAGAACACATTTTAATTGTGATTCGTCGTCAAAAAATTTGTAGCAGTTCATAACAACTATTTTTCAAGTATTCAGTTTTGTAGAACTTTTTAAATTTGTGTGGTGCTTTTAAAATTTTGGTTTTTGCTTGTGCTACTTTTCGGACAAACCAAAATGTTGTTGGTTCATGTGATTAACTTAAATGAGCAACAGTCTCAGGTTAGCCTCTTAAAAATTGTATTGCAAATTCCTTCCTTTTGTCGAGCCTCCAAAGATCGTGTAAAAATATTTAACTAGCTACGAAATTTCAAAAGTCTTCTTCAAAAAAATAATTTAAATTATATGTGATAACAAATCTGCCAAAGTAAAAGTATTGTGCATGAGGTTTAATTTTATTATTTTTTTTAATTTTCAAGCGGAATTTAATAACGTATGTATTATATTTCAAGGCCATTGGCTGTTTAACGCCAATTTGAACAGCCAATTGTGTTCGAAATGAAGTACAATGGGACGGTAATGACAGTAAAACAGAAACTGCAGCCTTTGGTGGCAATCCCTTTGTCTAAAATGGATATTCAGATGGATAACCAAAGACTGCTTGACAATGTTAGTATTTCCATCATTTTGCGTATGATGGCTAACAATCCTTCAACATCGAAATTGTCCCTATTCAACGGAAACACGTTCGTGGCCGACCTCAGGCTTGTTGAAAATTTGGACGAATTGACACATTTCGGAGGATCTCGGGCTTCTTTTGCGTCGATAGTATCTTCCAGTTCTAACTTGTATTTTGCCCACCTTACAAGTGTACCACTATTTTAAAACACTTTTAACTGGTGCGCTGCTCGTACTTTAAAAAAATTATATAGTACTAGCAAGGTGGGCCGCAGCTTCGCCCGCGGAAAATAAGATTGAAAATATGTATGTATGTATGTATGTATGTATGTATGTATGTATGTATGTATGTATGTATGTATGTATGTATGTATGTATGTATGTATGTATGTATGTATGTATGTATGTATGTATGTATGTATGTATGTATGTATGTATGTATGTATGTATGTATGTATGTATGTATGTATGTATGTATGTATGTATGTATGTATGTATGTATGTATGTATGTAGAATAGCTACATATATTGACAATACCTTTACCTTTACTACTTATTTAAAATTTTAAAAATTCCCAAGATTAGCCTAAAAGCCGAGAAATCATTTTATAGAACTTTGTTTCTTAGTTTCCACAAAAACAACAGTATTATGTCCTACACTCAAAAAAAAACTTGGTAAAATTAACCAATATAATTGTTAAACCGTTCTCAACCACAAAAATGTTCAATTCTACCAATTAAATAATTACTTTCACAACAACAAATAAACACAATTCGCAAAAAAAACTTAAATATTTGTTTATAGTTACGTAACTATCCGTAAACGTAAATTTTACCAATCAAATTTTTTTTGTGTATGCAAACTATTTAATAAAAAACAAAAACTTGCAAAAACAACCATTGTCCTTCCATCCAATCCATTCCATCGCATTCCTTTGGACTGTTTGCATAAGTTAAGTTTAAAAGTTAAGTTTTAGAATTGTTATTTTGTTTTCAGTATTTTAGTTTTCATAAATTTTTCACCCCGATTAGAATTATATTATTAATAGCAGGAAGACAGGAGGAGGGGGACGCCGTGAATCAAATTGTTTAAACATTTGCATTTTTTTAAACAATATGAGGCACGTGTAATAAAGAGCGTGAGAATCAATTGGTTTGAATATTTAATGTTCTTTTAATATTACACTAGTTTACAGCCAAAATGCTCCCCAGCAATTGATGGCAAATTCTGTTAGTGTTTGACCCCTAGATCGCGAAAATAGCATTAATTTTTTTTTTCGATGGCACAGTTTTTTTTTAAAGATTTTTTAAAGTTCGAAATGTTAAATTTCGGACTTTTTTCGAACTTCTTCTTATATCTCGGCAGATATCCACCCGATTGGGCCAGTTTTAGTTTTATTTTAAAGTCAATAGATCAAAGCTCAACTTTGCCATACAGATCAATATGATTGGATAAGTAATGGCAGCGTAGAAACTTGACAAAGATGAAAAATGTGTTTTTTGGTCGACTGTAAGTCGGCTGTATATATCGTAAAAACTCGAAATAAATCCGTTGAAAAATCATAATGGGTACAAACTTAAAGTTTACATCCTACCGAATAAAACATGCCGGATATGGCCCAAATCCAAGGAAAACTGGATTTATGGTGGATTTTTAAAGTTCGGATTTTTCCACTTTTTTCGATTGACAAAGTCCAAATTTAAGATTTATCATAGGCGGCGACATGTAAACAAAAATGAGTGGTGATGGCAGCCGGGTCAAAAAATAGCTAAATCAGATATTTAAAAGCTAGAAATTTATAAAAATGAATTTAATTTTTAAAAATTCTTTAAAAAATATTAAAATTCTTGCGTTATGACTGAGAGTATTTTTAATAAGTAATATCCACCTGGACAATTCATTCTTAAAAAGTAGCTAACCTTAACTTTACAAAAGCATGCTCTTTTTAATAAGTACTGCCTTATCAAAAACGAAAAAAAGAGTACGTATTAGAGAAAAAAATAAGAAAATAATGAACAAGATAAAAGAATACACTTGTTTAAATGGTCCAAACACTTTTTGCAATGTGTGTGGTAAATTTATTATGAATAATAAATTTCGACCCTTTGATAGTGAGGTGATAAATCGATATTTCCTCTACTTTCGCATTAAACCAAATCTTGAAGAGGCTTGGACACCGAGGAG
This sequence comes from Drosophila prostipennis, assembly GCA_037075205.1. Classification (NCBI taxonomy): domain Eukaryota; kingdom Metazoa; phylum Arthropoda; class Insecta; order Diptera; family Drosophilidae; genus Drosophila; species Drosophila prostipennis. Next base: position 3,748 of record JBAMCJ010006923.1, read on the forward strand.
AATTTGTGATTCTTGCCGCTTGACACTACTTAAATGGAGCGAAGGCAAAAGGTATGTTTCAGTTTTGGATTTTTTGTTGAAAGGTCCTTCATTGTTTTCTTGACCTAGATGCTACTTGAAGTTTGACACGCCAATGATTTGGAGAAAACCATCTTGTCATGTGACAGATTGCTATTTTTGCCTTAGTAAATGCTTAGGCATCGGAAAGAACGCAAAATGGAAATACGCGAAAGTGCGCTCAGTGACACTTCCCAAAATTCATTCCGCCAATGTACCATATCCAGTATGTCCCGACAAAATGGATGATTCTACATCTTCGGATAGCTCTTCTATTTCCGATGACTCCAGTCCGGGTGAAGAAGAAGTTATCCTACTTTCTCAAGAAAAGTTAAATGATTGGATTCGAGATTTAGAGCTGACAAAAGAGAAGTCAGAGTTGCTTGCATCTCGAATGAAGCAGCACGGATTTCTGAAACCAGGAGTGAAAACCACTCTTTATAGAAACCGGCATAAAGGTTACGCTAAGTATTTCGCCAAAGAAGATCAGATTAGCTATTGCAATAACATTACTGCAATGTTCCATCAGCTCCAAGAAGTTCATAATCCGAATGAGTGGAGACTCTTTATCGATGGTAGCAAAGCAAGTTTAAAAGCAGTTTTGTTGCACAATGGAAATTCGAAACCATCCATTCCAATCGCACACGCAGTTAACACCAAAGAAACGTATGACACAATGTCTAGACTTCTTAAATATATCCAATACGATCATTTTGAGTGGAAAATATGCGCAGATCTTAAAGTGGTTGCGATGCTGTGTGGGTTGCAAGGCGGATATACAAAATACTGTTGCCCTTCAGTTCCGGAAATCAGTTTTCACTCGTGAATCACCGGGTGAATCACTCGTGACATGTCATTTGGCACTCGTGACGCACTCGTGACATTCCATAGAGAAATTTGTTCGAGAGTTCCTACCCCGTACCATAGTGACAGCTTCAATGACATTTTTTCGAAGTCACTCGTGATGTCACTAGTGCCTTATACGAATTTGTCATATGAGACGTCACCACCCTGTGACATGTCACGCATGATTTCACGAGTGACTTCTTCCAAAATGTCATCAGCAATTTCATCCCAAAAAAAAAATTACATACAAATTTATATTTTTATATATATTTTTTCAATTCATTTATTTAATTTTATTGATTTCAATTTATTTATTTCATTTCATTCATTTATATTTCTTATTTATTTTTTTGGTAAAATGTGTTACTTAAATTATTGAAATTATTATTATTAATTTTTGTTTTACTAATTTATTTTTAATATTAAGCACTTCTTAGGCACTTAGACACAGGTCTTCGGAATGAAGGGTCAATGCTCCTGAAAATATTAAAAAAAAAGGTGTTAACATTTGTATTTAATATTCATATAATTGCAAATCACAATATCTTACATTAAAGGTAGCACTTACCTGACTTTAATTTTATTTTGTATTTATCACTTGTCACAAAATATTTAATTAACCACGCAAAACACTCCTTCTCTCAGAAAACCTTTGAACATAATGCGATGCACCAAGTCTTCTTCTTACCCCTTTACCCGATTTCTTTTGTTTCATCTTCGCTGTTGGCGCGTGCCAATGCTCCTATACCCTTTCTAAAGCGGTATATATCCGACTAAATAATTTGTATTTGTTCAGTAAAAACGCAATTTCCTAAAACTGTTACTGTTATAATATTGAAATAAATATTAATGGACCACTTTTTTTAAACTAAACTAAAAAAGAACTTATAAAATCAAGTTAAATTAAAAATTAAATTAGGTAAATGTATTGTTTAAGTAAATTCAAATTTTATGAGTAAACAATTTAAGTTTATAACAGGAAATTAATTTGTTTATTTCGAAATACAATAATGCTCCTAAAATGTAAGGGCATAAACATGTCGCTGCTTCACATTATTCCAGCCAAATTTTGCTACTGAACACTAACAAAGAGAAGACGGACCGGCCGAATTTGTCTCTGCTCCGCCGAGTGCAGGCAGATTATAAGACCGAAAAAGGGAGGAAGGGGGGGTCAGGGGGGGGTAAGTGTTTTGGAACCTCACAGCATTATCAAAAAAAGAAATGGCCGTCCAGAATAACTGATGTATGGTGAGGCCAATATAAAATTCAAGCCTTTGGTAGAACGAGAAAATATTATTCTGCCACCCACTGCACATCAAGTTGGGACTTATTAAAAATTTCGTTAAAGCCCTCAATAAAGAAGGTGCTGCATTTGCCCACTTGTTGTCCATATTTCCAGGACTTTCATATGCCAAAGTAAAAGCGGGAGTGTTCGCAGGTCCCGAAATTAAAAGCTTCTTAGAGATGATACATTTGAAGGACATCTATCATCAGTGGAAGCGGCAGCTTGGAGATCTTTTAAGCTGATTGTGGCCAACTTTCTAGGCAATGTAAGGGCTACCAACTACAGGACTATTGTTCATGACCTTCTCAAAAACTATAAGGCAATGGGTACTTTTTAAAAATTTACTAAAAAATTTAAAAATACAGGTTAGTTAAAATATTTAATATAATTATAAATTGTTTTAAGTGTTACAACAACTATATGTACATTTTTTTTGCAGGAGTGCACATGTCACTAAAAATTCATTTTCTTCATTCCCATTTGGATTTTTTCCCAGAAAATTTGGAGGAATTGAGTGATGAGCATGGTGAGCGCTTCCATCAACAAATGAAAGCCATGGAGCGACGATATCACGGGTTTTGGGATGAAGCTATGATGGGAGACTACATGTGGTCTATTAACCGTGAAACCGATAGCAGCTCATACAATAAGAAAAAACGCAGCCAAAACACCTTTAACTCGAGCGCCTAGAAAGTTCATGAACAATAGTCCTGTAGTTGGTAGCCCTTACATTGCCTAGAAAGTTGGCCACAATCAGCTTAAAAGATCTCCAAGCTGCCGCTTCCACTGATGATAGATGTCCTTCAAATGTATCATCTCTAAGAAGCTTTTAATTTCGGGACCTGCGAACACTTCCGCTTTTACTTTGGCATATGAAAGTCCTGGAAATATGGACAACAAGTGGGCAAATGCAGCACCTTCTTTATTGAGGGCTTTAACGAAATTTTTAATAAGTCCCAACTTGATGTGCAGTGGTGGCAGAATAATATTTTCTCGTTCTACCAAAGGCTTGAATTTTATATGGCCTCACCAATTACATCAGTTATTCTGGACGGCCATTTCTTTTTTGATAATGCTGTGCATCTGATCGGCTGTCCCAAAGGCAAAGAAAGCAACAGTATTTTGTATATCCGCCTTGCAACCTACACAGCATCGCAACCACTTTAAGATCTGCGCATATTTTCCACTCAAAATGATCGTATTGGATATATTTAAGAAGTCTAGACATTGTGTCATACGTTTCTTTGGTGTTAACTGCGTGTGCGATTGGAATGGATGGTTTCGAATTTCCATTGTGCAACAAAACTGCTTTTAAACTTGCTTTGCTACCATCGATAAAGAGTCTCCACTCATTCGGATTATGAACTTCTTGGAGCTGATGGAACATTGCAGTAATGTTATTGCAATAGCTAATCTGATCTTCTTTGGCGAAATACTTAGCGTAACCTTTATGCCGGTTTCTATAAAGAGTGGTTTTCACTCCTGGTTTCAGAAATCCGTGCTGCTTCATTCGAGATGCAAGCAACTCTGACTTCTCTTTTGTCAGCTCTAAATCTCGAATCCAATCATTTAACTTTTCTTGAGAAAGTAGGATAACTTCTTCTTCACCCGGACTGGAGTCATCGGAAATAGAAGAGCTATCCGAAGATGTAGAATCATCCATTTTGTCGGGACATACTGGATATGGTACATTGGCGGAATGAATTTTGGGAAGTGTCACTGAGCGCACTTTCGCGTATTTCCATTTTGCGTTCTTTCCGATGCCTAAGCATTTACTAAGGCAAAAATAGCAATCTGTCACATGACAAGATGGTTTTCTCCAAATCATTGGCGTGTCAAACTTCAAGTAGCATCTAGGTCAAGAAAACAATGAAGGACCTTTCAACAAAAAATCCAAAACTGAAACATACCTTTTGCCTTCGCTCCATTTAAGTAGTGTCAAGCGGCAAGAATCACAAATTCTCCTCGGTGTCCAAGCCTCTTCAAGATTTGGTTTAATGCGAAAGTAGAGGAAATATCGATTTATCACCTCACTATCAAAGGGTCGAAATTTATTATTCATAATAAATTTACCACACACATTGCAAAAAGTGTTTGGACCATTTAAACAAGTGTATTCTTTTATCTTGTTCATTATTTTCTTATTTTTTTCTCTAATACGTACTCTTTTTTTCGTTTTTGATAAGGCAGTACTTATTAAAAAGAGCATGCTTTTGTAAAGTTAAGGTTAGCTACTTTTTAAGAATGAATTGTCCAGGTGGATATTACTTATTAAAAATACTCTCAGTCATAACGCAAGAATTTTAATATTTTTTAAAGAATTTTTAAAAATTAAATTCATTTTTATAAATTTCTAGCTTTTAAATATCTGATTTAGCTATTTTTTGACCCGGCTGCCATCACCACTCATTTTTGTTTACATGTCGCCGCCTATGATAAATCTTAAATTTGGACTTTGTCAATCGAAAAAAGTGGAAAAATCCGAACTTTAAAAATCCACCATAAATCCAGTTTTCCTTGGATTTGGGCCATATCCGGCATGTTTTATTCGGTAGGATGTAAACTTTAAGTTTGTACCCATTATGATTTTTCAACGGATTTATTTCGAGTTTTTACGATATATACAGCCGACTTACAGTCGACCAAAAAACACATTTTTCATCTTTGTCAAGTTTCTACGCTGCCATTACTTATCCAATCATATTGATCTGTATGGCAAAGTTGAGCTTTGATCTATTGACTTTAAAATAAAACTAAAACTGGCCCAATCGGGTGGATATCTGCCGAGATATAAGAAGAAGTTCGAAAAAAGTCCGAAATTTAACATTTCGAACTTTAAAAAATCTTTAAAAAAAAACTGTGCCATCGAAAAAAAAATTAATGCTATTTTCGCGATCTAGGGGTCCAACACTAACAGAATTTGCCATCAATTGCTGGGGAGCACACCAAGAATATTATTTTGTAAACTAGTGTTATCAATGCGATTTGAATTTTAAATGACAAAAATCGGTTACAAAATGTCTTAAATCTGTTGTGGAAATGTAAATTAAATATTCTTTTAGCAAAAGGATATCAGTATTATCTTGATTTTTTGGATATACATATTTCGTGCGTGTGTGTGTACATAGCAGAGCGAATCATTGTTTATTTTTGTTTTTTACAAATCCAAAGTTTGTAGATAACTCAACATTTGAAAACAAATGAAAAGATTTGCGATATAATCGATTTTTTAACCCCGCATTTTACATTTTTTGTGACTGGTATTTTCATTTTTTCCCCTGCGCGGTCACACTTAAAATGCTACATACACACATTTACGACTTAATGCAAAGTGCGCCAGCAGAAAATACATACAAACATATGTGGAGGCCGTGACGTCACGCATAAGAGAATTGGAAAATATTGGGGACTTGGTTAAGGAGGCTGAATTTCCAAAAAATTTAAATGCAGTTAGTTGCGGCTATGCCATAAGATTATGATCATAATTTTTTTAAACCATTTTAACAACATTTATAACAGAAAAATGGCAAAAGAAAGAATTTAAAAAAAAACGAATCGAATTTTGGGGCACTTTGGGGTCGTTTATTGTTTTAATTTGTACCTCACACACGTCTCCTAATTATTTCAGAATTATGCTGATTTTTCTAGATTTTTATGTCAATCCGCTCTGGTAGGAATTTACCACTGACCCATTTTTTATTCGAAGACTTATATTGATTTAGATATATATTTAAAAGGGTCCAGTGTAAAAAAAATTAAAAAAGAATATAGATAACTAGCAAGGTGGGCCGCAGCTTCGCCCGCGGAAAATAAGATTGAAAATATGTATGTATGTATGTATGTATGTATGTATGTATGTATGTATGTATGTATGTATGTATGTATGTATGTATGTATGTATGTATGTATGTATGTATGTATGTATGTATGTATGTATGTATGTATGTATGTATGTATGTATGTATGTATGTATGTATGTATGTATGTATGTATGTATGTATGTATGTATGTATGTATGTATGTATGTATGTATGTAGAATAGCTACATATATTGACATACCTTTACCTTTACTACTTATTTAAAATTTTAAAAATTCCCAAGATTAGCCTAAAAGCCGAGAAATCATTTTATAGAACTTTGTTTCTTAGTTTCCACAAAAACAACAGTATTATGTCCTACACTCAAAAAAAAACTTGGTAAAATTAACCAATATAATTGTTAAACCGTTCTCAACCACAAAAATGTTCAATTCTACCAATTAAATAATTACTTTCACAACAACAAATAAACACAATTCGCAAAAAAAACTTAAATATTTGTTTATAGTTACGTAACTATCCGTAAACGTAAATTTTACCAATCAAATTTTTTTTGTGTATGCAAACTATTTAATAAAAAACAAAAACTTGCAAAAACAACCATTGTCCTTCCATCCAATCCATTCCATCGCATTCCTTTGGACTGTTTGCATAAGTTAAGTTTAAAAGTTAAGTTTTAGAATTGTTATTTTGTTTTCAGTATTTTAGTTTTCATAAATTTTTCACCCCGATTAGAATTATATTATTAATAGCAGGAAGACAGGAGGAGGGGGACGCCGTGAATCAAATTGTTTAAACATTTGCATTTTTTTAAACAATATGAGGCACGTGTAATAAAGAGCGTGAGAATCAATTGGTTTGAATATTTAATGTTCTTTTAATATTACACTAGTTTACAGCCAAAATGCTCCCCAGCAATTGATGGCAAATTCTGTTAGTGTTTGACCCCTAGATCGCGAAAATAGCATTAATTTTTTTTTTTCGATGGCACAGTTTTTTTTTAAAGATTTTTTAAAGTTCGAAATGTTAAATTTCGGACTTTTTTCGAACTTCTTCTTATATCTCGGCAGATATCCACCCGATTGGGCCAGTTTTAGTTTTATTTTAAAGTCAATAGATCAAAGCTCAACTTTGCCATACAGATCAATATGATTGGATAAGTAATGGCAGCGTAGAAACTTGACAAAGATGAAAAATGTGTTTTTTGGTCGACTGTAAGTCGGCTGTATATATCGTAAAAACTCGAAATAAATCCGTTGAAAAATCATAATGGGTACAAACTTAAAGTTTACATCCTACCGAATAAAACATGCCGGATATGGCCCAAATCCAAGGAAAACTGGATTTATGGTGGATTTTTAAAGTTCGGATTTTTCCACTTTTTTCGATTGACAAAGTCCAAATTTAAGATTTATCATAGGCGGCGACATGTAAACAAAAATGAGTGGTGATGGCAGCCGGGTCAAAAAATAGCTAAATCAGATATTTAAAAGCTAGAAATTTATAAAAATGAATTTAATTTTTAAAAATTCTTTAAAAAATATTAAAATTCTTGCGTTATGACTGAGAGTATTTTTAATAAGTAATATCCACCTGGACAATTCATTCTTAAAAAGTAGCTAACCTTAACTTTACAAAAGCATGCTCTTTTTAATAAGTACTGCCTTATCAAAAACGAAAAAAAGAGTACGTATTAGAGAAAAAAATAAGAAAATAATGAACAAGATAAAAGAATACACTTGTTTAAATGGTCCAAACACTTTTTGCAATGTGTGTGGTAAATTTATTATGAATAATAAATTTCGACCCTTTGATAGTGAGGTGATAAATCGATATTTCCTCTACTTTCGCATTAAACCAAATCTTGAAGAGGCTTGGACACCGAGGAGAATTTGTGATTCTTGCCGCTTGACACTACTTAAATGGAGCGAAGGCAAAAGGTATGTTTCAGTTTTGGATTTTTTGTTGAAAGGTCCTTCATTGTTTTCTTGACCTAGATGCTACTTGAAGTTTGACACGCCAATGATTTGGAGAAAACCATCTTGTCATGTGACAGATTGCTATTTTTGCCTTAGTAAATGCTTAGGCATCGGAAAGAACGCAAAATGGAAATACGCGAAAGTGCGCTCAGTGACACTTCCCAAAATTCATTCCGCCAATGTACCATATCCAGTATGTCCCGACAAAATGGATGATTCTACATCTTCGGATAGCTCTTCTATTTCCGATGACTCCAGTCCGGGTGAAGAAGAAGTTATCCTACTTTCTCAAGAAAAGTTAAATGATTGGATTCGAGATTTAGAGCTGACAAAAGAGAAGTCAGAGTTGCTTGCATCTCGAATGAAGCAGCACGGATTTCTGAAACCAGGAGTGAAAACCACTCTTTATAGAAACCGGCATAAAGGTTACGCTAAGTATTTCGCCAAAGAAGATCAGATTAGCTATTGCAATAACATTACTGCAATGTTCCATCAGCTCCAAGAAGTTCATAATCCGAATGAGTGGAGACTCTTTATCGATGGTAGCAAAGCAAGTTTAAAAGCAGTTTTGTTGCACAATGGAAATTCGAAACCATCCATTCCAATCGCACACGCAGTTAACACCAAAGAAACGTATGACACAATGTCTAGACTTCTTAAATATATCCAATACGATCATTTTGAGTGGAAAATATGCGCAGATCTTAAAGTGGTTGCGATGCTGTGTGGGTTGCAAGGCGGATATACAAAATACTGTTGCCCTTCAGTTCCGGAAATCAGTTTTCACTCGTGAATCACCGGGTGAATCACTCGTGACATGTCATTTGGCACTCGTGACGCACTCGTGACATTCCATAGAGAAATTTGTTCGAGAGTTCCTACCCCGTACCATAGTGACAGCTTCAATGACATTTTTTCGAAGTCACTCGTGATGTCACTAGTGCCTTATACGAATTTGTCATATGAGACGTCACCACCCTGTGACATGTCACGCATGATTTCACGAGTGACTTCTTCCAAAATGTCATCAGCAATTTCATCCCAAAAAAAAATTACATACAAATTTATATTTTTATATATATTTTTTCAATTCATTTATTTAATTTTATTGATTTCAATTTATTTATTTCATTTCATTCATTTATATTTCTTATTTATTTTTTTGGTAAAATGTGTTACTTAAATTATTGAAATTATTATTATTAATTTTTGTTTTACTAATTTATTTTTAATATTAAGCACTTCTTAGGCACTTAGACACAGGTCTTCGGAATGAAGGGTCAATGCTCCTGAAAATATTAAAAAAAAAGGTGTTAACATTTGTATTTAATATTCATATAATTGCAAATCACAATATCTTACATTAAAGGTAGCACTTACCTGACTTTAATTTTATTTTGTATTTATCACTTGTCACAAAATATTTAATTAACCACGCAAAACACTCCTTCTCTCAGAAAACCTTTGAACATAATGCGATGCACCAAGTCTTCTTCTTACCCCTTTACCCGATTTCTTTTGTTTCATCTTCGCTGTTGGCGCGTGCCAATGCTCCTATACCCTTTCTAAAGCGGTATATATCCGATAAATAATTGTATTTGTTCAGTAAAAACGAATTTCTAAAATGTTACTTTATAATTTGAAATAAATATTATGACCACTTTTTTTAAATAAATAAAAAGAATTATAAAATCAAGTTAAATTAAAATTAAATTAGGTAAATGTATTGTTTAAGTAAATTCAAATTATGAGTAAACAATTAAGTTTATAACAGGATTAATTTGTTTATTTCGAAATACAATAATCTCCTAAAATGTAAGGGCTAAACAGTCGGCTCACGAAATTTTCCAGCAAATTTTGTTCGCTAGCTGAACATAACGGTTAAGCGCAAAAGAGAATGACGGACCGGCCGAAATTTGTCTCTGCTACCGCCGAGTGCAGGCAGATTATAAGACCGAAAAAGAGAGAGCAATATATGAATATCGGCTTCCCTTTCGTGCACGATAGATTTCGTCCGCAGTCTTCTACGCTGCGCCGACTTCTCTGCTGACGTCGGCAGCGGCCGTTCGTTTGGCCTAATGAATTTGTCATGTGTCACCACTCCAGAACTGAAGGGTGCTTTCTTTGCCTTTGGGACAGCCGATCAGATGCACAGCATTATCAAAAAAAGAAATGGCCGTCCAGAATAACTGATGTAATTGGTGAGGCCAATATAAAATTCAAGCCTTTGGTAGAACGAGAAAATATTATTCTGCCACCACTGCACATCAAGTTGGGACTTATTAAAAATTTCGTTAAAGCCCTCAATAAAGAAGGTGCTGCATTTGCCCACTTGTTGTCCATATTTCCAGGACTTTCATATGCCAAAGTAAAAGCGGGAGTGTTCGCAGGTCCCGAAATTAAAAAGCTTCTTAGAGATGATACATTTGAAGGACATCTATCATCAGTGGAAGCGGCAGCTTGGAGATCTTTTAAGCTGATTGTGGCCAACTTTCTAGGCAATGTAAGGGCTACCAACTACAGGACTATTGTTCATGACCTTCTCAAAAACTATAAGGCAATGGGTACTTTTTAAAAAATTTACTAAAAAATTTAAAAATACAGGTTAGTTAAAATATTTAATATAATTATAAATTGTTTTAAGTGTTACAACAACTATATGTACATTTTTTTTTGCAGGAGTGCACATGTCACTAAAAATTCATTTTCTTCATTCCCATTTGGATTTTTTCCCAGAAAATTTGGAGGAATTGAGTGATGAGCATGGTGAGCGCTTCCATCAACAAATGAAAGCCATGGAGCGACGATATCACGGGTTTTGGGATGAAGCTATGATGGGAGACTACATGTGGTCTATTAACCGTGAAACCGATAGCAGCTCATACAATAAGAAAAAACGCAGCCAAAACACCTTTAACTCGAGCGCCTAGAAAGTTCATGAACAATAGTCCTGTAGTTGGTAGCCCTTACATTGCCTAGAAAGTTGGCCACAATCAGCTTAAAAGATCTCCAAGCTGCCGCTTCCACTGATGATAGATGTCCTTCAAATGTATCATCTCTAAGAAGCTTTTTAATTTCGGGACCTGCGAACACTTCCGCTTTTACTTTGGCATATGAAAGTCCTGGAAATATGGACAACAAGTGGGCAAATGCAGCACCTTCTTTATTGAGGGCTTTAACGAAATTTTTAATAAGTCCCAACTTGATGTGCAGTGGTGGCAGAATAATATTTTCTCGTTCTACCAAAGGCTTGAATTTTATATTGGCCTCACCAATTACATCAGTTATTCTGGACGGCCATTTCTTTTTTTGATAATGCTGTGCATCTGATCGGCTGTCCCAAAGGCAAAGAAAGCAACAGTATTTTGTATATCCGCCTTGCAACCCACACAGCATCGCAACCACTTTAAGATCTGCGCATATTTTCCACTCAAAATGATCGTATTGGATATATTTAAGAAGTCTAGACATTGTGTCATACGTTTCTTTGGTGTTAACTGCGTGTGCGATTGGAATGGATGGTTTCGAATTTCCATTGTGCAACAAAACTGCTTTTAAACTTGCTTTGCTACCATCGATAAAGAGTCTCCACTCATTCGGATTATGAACTTCTTGGAGCTGATGGAACATTGCAGTAATGTTATTGCAATAGCTAATCTGATCTTCTTTGGCGAAATACTTAGCGTAACCTTTATGCCGGTTTCTATAAAGAGTGGTTTTCACTCCTGGTTTCAGAAATCCGTGCTGCTTCATTCGAGATGCAAGCAACTCTGACTTCTCTTTTGTCAGCTCTAAATCTCGAATCCAATCATTTAACTTTTCTTGAGAAAGTAGGATAACTTCTTCTTCACCCGGACTGGAGTCATCGGAAATAGAAGAGCTATCCGAAGATGTAGAATCATCCATTTTGTCGGGACATACTGGATATGGTACATTGGCGGAATGAATTTTGGGAAGTGTCACTGAGCGCACTTTCGCGTATTTCCATTTTGCGTTCTTTCCGATGCCTAAGCATTTACTAAGGCAAAAATAGCAATCTGTCACATGACAAGATGGTTTTCTCCAAATCATTGGCGTGTCAAACTTCAAGTAGCATCTAGGTCAAGAAAACAATGAAGGACCTTTCAACAAAAAATCCAAAACTGAAACATACCTTTTGCCTTCGCTCCATTTAAGTAGTGTCAAGCGGCAAGAATCACAAATTCTCCTCGGTGTCCAAGCCTCTTCAAGATTTGGTTTAATGCGAAAGTAGAGGAAATATCGATTTATCACCTCACTATCAAAGGGTCGAAATTTATTATTCATAATAAATTTACCACACACATTGCAAAAAGTGTTTGGACCATTTAAACAAGTGTATTCTTTTATCTTGTTCATTATTTTCTTATTTTTTTCTCTAATACGTACTCTTTTTTTCGTTTTTGATAAGGCAGTACTTATTAAAAAGAGCATGCTTTTGTAAAGTTAAGGTTAGCTACTTTTTAAGAATGAATTGTCCAGGTGGATATTACTTATTAAAAATACTCTCAGTCATAACGCAAGAATTTTAATATTTTTTAAAGAATTTTTAAAAATTAAATTCATTTTTATAAATTTCTAGCTTTTAAATATCTGATTTAGCTATTTTTTGACCCGGCTGCCATCACCACTCATTTTTGTTTACATGTCGCCGCCTATGATAAATCTTAAATTTGGACTTTGTCAATCGAAAAAAGTGGAAAAATCCGAACTTTAAAAATCCACCATAAATCCAGTTTTCCTTGGATTTGGGCCATATCCGGCATGTTTTATTCGGTAGGATGTAAACTTTAAGTTTGTACCCATTATGATTTTTCAACGGATTTATTTCGAGTTTTTACGATATATACAGCCGACTTACAGTCGACCAAAAAACACATTTTTCATCTTTGTCAAGTTTCTACGCTGCCATTACTTATCCAATCATATTGATCTGTATGGCAAAGTTGAGCTTTGATCTATTGACTTTAAAATAAAACTAAAACTGGCCCAATCGGGTGGATATCTGCCGAGATATAAGAAGAAGTTCGAAAAAAGTCCGAAATTTAACATTTCGAACTTTAAAAAATCTTTAAAAAAAAACTGTGCCATCGAAAAAAAAATTAATGCTATTTTCGCGATCTAGGGGTCCAACACTAACAGAATTTGCCATCAATTGCTGGGGAGCACACCAAGAATATTATTTTGTAAACTAGTGTTATCAATGCGATTTGAATTTTAAATGACAAAAATCGGTTACAAAATGTCTTAAATCTGTTGTGGAAATGTAAATTAAATATTCTTTTAGCAAAAGGATATCAGTATTATCTTGATTTTTTGGATATACATATTTCGTGCGTGTGTGTGTACATAGCAGAGCGAATCATTGTTTATTTTTGTTTTTTACAAATCCAAAGTTTGTAGATAACTCAACATTTGAAAACAAATGAAAAGATTTGCGATATAATCGATTTTTTACCCCCGCATTTTACATTTTTTGTGACTGGTATTTTCATTTTTTCCCCTGCGCGGTCACACTTAAAATGCTACATACACACATTTACGACTTAATGCAAAGTGCGCCAGCAGAAAATACATACAAACATATGTGGAGGCCGTGACGTCACGCATAAGAGAATTGGAAAATATTGGGGACTTGGTTAAGGAGGCTGAATTTCCAAAAAATTTAAATGCAGTTAGTTGCGGCTATGCCATAAGATTATGATCATAATTTTTTTAAACCATTTTAACAACATTTATAACAGAAAAATGGCAAAAGAAAGAATTTAAAAAAAAACGAATCGAATTTTGGGGCACTTTGGGGTCGTTTATTGTTTTAATTTGTACCTCACACACGTCTCCTAATTATTTCAGAATTATGCTGATTTTTCTAGATTTTTATGTCAATCCGCTCTGGTAGGAATTTACCACTGACCCATTTTTTATTCGAAGACTTATATTGATTTAGATTAGATAGCAGGAAGACAGGAGGAGGGGGACGCCGTGAATCAAATTGTTTAAACATTTGCATTTTTTTAAACAATATGAGGCACGTGTAATAAAGAGCGTGAGAATCAATTGGTTTGAATATTTAATGTTCTTTTAATATTATCAATGCGATTTGAATTTTAAATGACAAAAATCGGTTACAAAATGTCTTAAATCTGTTGTGGAAATGTAAATTAAATATTCTTTTAGCAAAAGGATATCAGTATTATCTTGATTTTTTGGATATACATATTTCGTGCGTGTGTGTGTACATAGCAGAGCGAATCATTGTTTATTTTTGTTTTTTACAAATCCAAAGTTTGTAGATAACTCAACATTTGAAAACAAATGAAAAGATTTGCGATATAATCGATTTTTTAACCGCGCATTTTAAATTTTTTTGACTGGTATTTTCATTTTTTCCCCTGCGCGGTCACACTTAAAATGCTACATACACACATTTACGACTTAATGCAAAGTGCGCCAGCAGAAAATACATACAAACATATGTGGAGGCCGTGACGTCACGCATAAGAGAATTGGAAAATATTGGGGACTTGGTTAAGGAGGCTGAATTTCCAAAAAATTTAAATGCAGTTAGTTGCGGCTATGCCATAAGATTATGATCATAATTTTTTTAAACCATTTTAACAACATTTATAACAGAAAAATGGCAAAAGAAAGAATTTAAAAAAAAACGAATCGAATTTTGGGGCACTTTGGGGTCGTTTATTGTTTTAATTTGTACCTCACACACGTCTCCTAATTATTTCAGAATTATGCTGATTTTTCTAGATTTTTATGTCAATCCGCTCTGGTAGGAATTTACCACTGACCCATTTTTTATTCGAAGACTTATATTGATTTAGATAAGCACTACATATACATATTTAATTTAAATTTAAATAATAAATAAAAACTGAAGACTGCCGAGAACTCGACCTTTCCGCACCAAGTGCAGGATGAAATGGGAGTCCTGCCCGTCGTATGACCGTTTGCGATATTGGAGGTATATTCCTGGCATCTCTCTAGTATTATTCTGGTATTCACTCGAATGTACCGAAAAATACCCCAGCAACGGTCCGTCCAAAATGTCAGCTGCTGGACGCAGCTAGGCTAGCAAAGACACCCTCGTGGATTGTGCACTAGCTAAAACGAAAAGTTTTGTAACGAAATCACGTTAACGGTATTCCATTCCTTCTTTTTCTTTTAACGGTTGTTGTTTTTAAAGCCTAGTACCCAGTTCGGATAAGAGTTTTACTAGTCGAAAAATATTAATCTTTTAGTGTGGCCGAAGTTTTCGAAATTCATCGGTAATGCCTGTAGCATGGTCTTACTGGGTTTGTGGACAAACAGCAAACATCAACTGGCGCCAATTTTAAAATATTACAAAATGTTGAGCCGACCTGGGTCGCATGCTTTAAATTTGCTGTTAGCATGGCGATATGTATGCCCGCAACTCCTAAAATCAGTTTTCCATTGGTTTTTGGGGTTTTCCTTCCATTTATAATTTGTTATTGGCACACTGCTTCTGCACGAACACAGCCAAAGATCAAATTTCCTATTCTTTTCATCCGCTAAATCTGGTATTTTTTTGGTATTTCCTTACCATTTCCTTAGATCAACTAAGTACAGCGGTTGGAAAAAGTCCCAGCTAAAGGCGTTAGCTACCTATTTGCCTCTCGCTTACTCCTATGGTTAGCTAGCAGTTTTCGTCGTAGTGAGTACTAAAAAAATTCATGAAGGCATATTTATTTTAATGTTCTTAAGCTGAGTAACGGGTATAGTCGAGCAGTCGACTATAGCGTTCTCTCTTGTTTTAGGGCTAGCACAAGGATCAGCCAAGGATCAGCCGGGTCTGTCTGTCTGTCTATCTCAGTCTCAGTCTCAGTCTCAGTCTCAGTCTCAGTCTCAGTCTCAGTCTCAGTCTCAGTCTCAGTCTCAGTCTCAGTCTCAGTCTCAGTCTCAGTCTCAGTCTCAGTCTCAGTCTCAGTCTCAGTCTCAGTCTCAGTCTCAGTCTCAGTCTCAGTCTCAGTCTCAGTCTCAGTCTCAGTCTCAGTCTCAGTCTCAGTCTCAGTCTCAGTCTCAGTCTCAGTCTCAGTCTCAGTCTCAGTCTCAGTCTCAGTCTCAGTCTCAGTCTCAGTCTCAGTCTCAGTCTCAGTCTCAGTCTCAGTCTCAGTCTCAGTCTCAGTCTCAGTCTCAGTCTCAGTCTCAGTCTCAGTCTCAGTCTCAGTCTCAGTCTCAGTCTCAGTCTCAGTCTCAGTCTCAGTCTCAGTCTCAGTCTCAGTCTCAGTCTCAGTCTCAGTCTCAGTCTCAGTCTCAGTCTCAGTCTCAGTCTCAGTCTCAGTCTCAGTCTCAGTCTCAGTCTCAGTCTCAGTCTCAGTCTCAGTCTCAGTCTCAGTCTCAGTCTCAGTCTCAGTCTCAGTCTCAGTCTCAGTCTCAGTCTCAGTCTCAGTCTCAGTCTCAGTCTCAGTCTCAGTCTCAGTCTCAGTCTCAGTCTCAGTCTCAGTCTCAGTCTCAGTCTCAGTCTCAGTCTCAGTCTCAGTCTCAGTCTCAGTCTCAGTCTCAGTCTCAGTCTCAGTCTCAGTCTCAGTCTCAGTCTCAGTCTCAGTCTCAGTCTCAGTCTCAGTCTCAGTCTCAGTCTCAGTCTCAGTCTCAGTCTCAGTCTCAGTCTCAGTCTCAGTCTCAGTCTCAGTCTCAGTCTCAGTCTCAGTCTCAGTCTCAGTCTCAGTCTCAGTCTCAGTCTCAGTCTCAGTCTCAGTCTCAGTCTCAGTCTCAGTCTCAGTCTCAGTCTCAGTCTCAGTCTCAGTCTCAGTCTCAGTACGAGTACTGTACGAGTAACGGGTATAAAAACTCCTAAATTTAAGTTAAAATACAAATTTAACAAGAAAGAACGCTATAGTCGGGTGCCCGGACTATCAGATACCCCTTACTCAGCTAAAGGAAGTGCGAGGGAGATGGAGATATAACCTTTGATGAGCCATAACTTTTTAACGAATGGTCCGATTTAAAAAATTTCTTCTACATTTCGATAGGTATTGATAAGCGCAACAAAACTGCATTTTTCCTTTTCCGAAATATTTAAATTTTTAAAACCGTGTATAAGCTATTGTGGGCGTTAGAGGAGGCGTGGCTCCTTTTTGAAATAAACTTGCGCTGCTTAGGAATTCTTAGAATCTGCATGCAAAAAGCCAATCTTCTAGCTTTTATAGTTTCCGAGATCTCAGCGTTCATACAAGCTTCCTTCAAAAAGGTGTGCACTAGGGTGGGTCGATTTGGGAGCCCAAAAATCGTATAGGGGGAACGTGTTCTTGGAATGATTGTAAGCAACATTGCCGAACAAACTTGTGGTCTAAAATGACGTTTGACCCCCCTCAAACGCGAATGAAAAATACTGGTTTTTTCGTGAAAAATATCATAGTAGCCAGCACAGATATAGTTAGTTCGGCAATATTGCTTAGAATTCTTTAAAGATTACGTTCCCCCTATACGATTCATCACTTTTTTCGGCCCCATACAAATCGACCCGCCCTAATGTGCACATCTGTTTAGTAGATATTATTGGATCGGAGCTAATCAAGAACATATTTAAAATATTCTCGTTGCTCTTCACCCTATACATTTTTTTGAATAACATTTTGAAGTTTTGTTCCGAGCTTCCAACTAGAGATGGGAAGAAGTGAACACTTGAGTCTTTGGTATTTATGCATTTGTAATCCGATAAACGATTATTTCGGCCTATCGCCGGCGATTCACCTCTAGAAAACACAAGCAAGATTCTAGTCTGGATTAGGGATGTCGAAATATTTAAAAATATCGTATCGATGATATTTTTTATTGAAACAAAAAATCAAAATGATATTTGATATATCAGAAAAGAAATATCTATATATCGGATATTTTTGATATATTTGTTTTTTTATTTTTTTTTTTAATTTTAAGCTGCATAAGCAATAACCACTAAACCACCCACATACGAGCTTAAATTATATTATAATAATTTTTAGTTTATATTTATTAATAAATGAAAGAAAACAATATTAATTTTTTTTTTTTGCTTTTATTTATAGTAATCAAATCAAACAAGAGAGAACGCTATAGTCGGGTTGGTGTCCCGACTATCTAATACCCGTCACTCGGCTAAAGGGAGTGTGAACTCTGTAGTCGGGTTGGTGTCCCGACTAAAGGTTGTAACTCAGCTAAAGGGAGTGCGAGGGAGATGGAGATATATGTAAACTTTGATCAGGCTTAACTTTTTAACGAATGGTCCGATTTAAAAAATTTCTTCTGCATTTCGATAGGTATAACTAAACGCATTTATACTTATCAGAAATATTTGAAAATGTGGGCGCCAGGCACATTTTAGTATGGTTTGTGGGCGACTATGGGCGATTGTAGGCGTTAGAGGGGGCGTGGCGGTCGCCTGAAATAAACTTGCGCTGCGTAGGAAGCCCAAGAATATGTGTTGGTAATCCCAATATTCTAGCTTTTGTAGTTTCCGAGATCTCAGCGTTCATCCGGACGGACAGACGGACATGGCTAGATCGACTCGGCTAGTGATCCTGATCAAGAATATATATACTTTATAGGGTCGGAAAAGCTTCCTTTTAGCTGTTACATACTTTTGCACGAATACAATATACCCTTTTACTCTACGAGTAACGGGTATAACAAATCAAATAAAAGTACAATGTATTTACATATGCCGCTATTTCCCTCGCATTTTTTTATCGCGTTTCCTTCATTCTGAATGCTATACTGTACTACACACATATGTACATTTGTACAAATGCATATGCGCTCTTATATGTTTTTATCACAAATGTTGCACTTGCCAAAACCATTTTCACTTGCCGAAAAATAAGTTTTAGCGGCGCTCATATGTATTAAAATTATCAAAAAATGTGCAAAAAAAATCGATGATATCTGATAGTTATTCAAAAAAAATATCACGATAAAAATATTTATTTTTTCGCAAAAAATATCGATATTGATATTTTGATATATTTTCGACATCCCTAGTCTGGATTTGACACAGTCTGGACATGTGTCTTATCCAATCAGCGTCTGTACTGCATTATTATATTTTGGCCATCTTAACTGCGAATAGAACGTTGTCATTCATTCATTGGCATTATCTGCTATTTTCCGTTTTGGCCCAGCAATTGGGCAATGGAATTTGTTTATTAACATTATTTTTTTCTTAGTATCCAGAAGAACAAAATATAAATGATCAAATAAAATCACCATTTTTATTTTAACAAATTGCACATCTGTATTATTAGACAACAATTTTCCTTAATATTTTGGTCCCCAGATCCGTGTTCTAAATAAAGGCGGCTGGCGCCGATGAGGGCAACTAATTATCCAGATCCCAAATGCGGGCAGCCCCGTTTAGTTGAATGCCGCGAAAATGAATTTAAGATTTAACTAATAATTCACAAAAAGAAATACGTGAACGGTTGTATGTGCCTTCCTGGTTGAACGGCCCTGGACCTTTTTTTCAATTCTGCTGGTTTTTCATCGCAAGTAAAAAAAAGCGATATAGGAGAGGGCCGCTGGTTCATCATCTCGGCGTCAAGGACCAAGAACCTGTCCCTGTTTGTGTTGGGCTCGACCACCACCGCCAGCCGGGCCAAGGCACTGGCCCAGGCCCTCCGGAACTTTCGAAAGGAGACCGATGCTTGAAAGTCATCCTCCCAGTGACGAAAAGTAAGCTTAAATTATGTTGTTTTAGAAAAACTCAAAATTAATATAATATATATATTAATATAATAAATATGGGATATTTTTTCACGAAAGTGCTGCCGCCTTTTTGAAAAGGCGGCATGTTTTTATACGTTCCCAATAACTACAACTTCTTATAACATGTATTATTCCAATTATTCCTTGACGGTCCAGTGTTGGTTAATTTGGCAATATCCGTGTTATTTTACGATCACACTGGCTCAAACCCTACACAACCAAAAATTCCAATTTTAAAATTATATTTTATTATTATTATTTATATTATGTATTATAAACCATGGTTCCAGCGATTTTCGTAAAAGGATTTGTGATACCGGAAATGCTTGATAGCTAAAGAAATATATAGAATGAATTATTTCTTGAGCGGTATTTTTGTGTTCTTTTTTTGTGAGGCATGAAGACTGCCGTGCAAAGACATGAACCAAAATGTTGCCACCAAAAGTTGTGACCTGTTTTGTAATTTGTGACCTGCTTTTGCAAAAGTCCGTCTGTCTGTCTGGATGAACGAAAACTCGAAAACTACAAAATCTACAGGATTGGCATTAGGCAAGCAGATTCGGGTTCCTACGCAGCGCACGTTTTTTTTCATTTTTAAACTGCAAAAAGCGGTAGCGCCCACAGTTTTGTGTATAAACAGTACAAATTCCGTTCAACACTGCTGCTGGTGCTGGCAAAAATGCCAGCTCTAAAAGGTCGTCGAATTCAAATGGATTAACTGGTCAATCTAATTCCCAATATGTTTATGCAAAATACAATTATTTGAAATGGGGCCCGAGAAAAAAAACATACAGGAAGGCATATTTATTTTAATGTGCTTAAGCTGAGTAACGGGTATTTAATAGTCGAGCCACTCGACCATAGCGTTCTCTCTTGTTTTAACTGTTTTAAGTACGGGGATTTAGAAACCTTCGAAAAAGACATCTGTGACACAGACAAGGGTGTCACAGCAATCTCTTCCAACCAAATTTACCCCCAATAGAAAATCTCGGTGTCACAGAAACCGTTTGAAAATCAAGTACACGGTTTTAAACCAACCGAATAGTAGGCATTGAAGCAAATGTTCCGAAAATCAGAGCAAATTTACTCCGAAACTCCTAGAAAACTACAGATTCTGTGACACCTACGGTTTTGATGGGTTGGTTTCTAAACCAACCGTACCCAAATCCGTCGCCGGTTTCTGTGACACCCCAGATAGACTTGCTTTTAGGGTGAAATTTGGTAGGAAAAGATCTCCCTGACACCCCTCAAAAAATGTTTTTTAAAGGGTCTTCCTACAGAGCTCCACCATCTACCATCCGTGGAACGGATGGTCCGTAAGGTTTTGCCGTTCCGAAAATTTCCCAGTTAGTCCGCCAACCAATTTTGACGAACTTTGACGGGCTCTTTTATGCGATAGTTAGGCGATGTTTTTTCGGTGCAACTCTGAATTCTTCCTTTTCCTCTTGACTGTGAAAAATGGAACGTTGACTACGAGAACAAATCAAATCAATGGCGGGAACAAAATAAATAAATTAAATAAGTTCATGGTTATTTGGCTATCGTTGAATTATTTGTAGTTTGTCATGAGCGGAAAAGCATTCGCTAACAGGTTGCTATGTGTGGGCCAAAATTTAAGCTGTTCTGCGAACGAAAACATCAATGTTTGCAGAGAAGTCTCAGAATATGATCTGCACTTCGTAAATGCTAACTAATATTAATTAAAATAATATTAATTAAAAGTTCCAAAGTTGCTATAATTACACAACAGCACACATTTGGCATTGTTTACAAATTTGCCATATTAATATTGGCTAGACAGAGGCGTATTAAGAGCGGAGTGTGGGGTACGGGAGGTTAGGCTCTCCCCCAGACAGAAATATGTATGCATTCTCGTTATAGGATATGTTATAAAAGCTTAGATATGTTTTAAACTATTATCTTATGCTATTTATTATATTATTCTACAATAAGTTTAGGAGAACGCAAGTTGAAATCCCCCTTCGTTAATGTTGAGTTGAGCAACTGCTCTTCAAGTCAGCTGTTATCGTATGGTAGATGGTGGATGGAGTTCTGTGGGAACACGAGTTTCACATTCGTCAAAAATCCCAACCGTTTCACACGGATGGACTCTATGGGAAGAGGCTATTAAAGGTCTCGCTATCGGAAACTAGAGGTGGGAAGAAGTGAACACTTCAGTCTTTGGTATTTATGCCTTTGTATTCGATAAACTATTATTTCGGCCTATCGCCGGCGATTCACCTCTAGGGAACACAAGGCAGCTGATGCAAGATTCTAGTCTGGATTTGACACAGTCTGGACATGTTTCTTATCCAGTCGGGGACTGTACTGCATTATTCATTGTTATATTTTGGTAATGGTAAATGCGAATAGTGACTAGCGCATTAAATTATAAGTATTATACTTGCAGCGTTAGGAAGAAGATATAAATAAATAAACTGGGTGTTCTTCAAAAGATCCGATCGGTGGAGAAATAACACACAATCTCTAATAGAACGATGTCATTCATTTATTTTCATTGCCAAAAGCAGTATTTTAATTTTAATTTATTTTCCTTTTATCCCAGTGCTACAGGCTAGGTGAAGCCTTTTAGTATGGCACCAGTCGCTTTGGGTACAATATTTTGATACTAATCATTTTGTCTTACTTTGGTTTGCTGTATCGTCGTCTTCGCAGACGATTAGCACATTGGAATCGAATGGTGCTATTGTGGTGCAGTCACTGAATGTCAGATCCCTGACATCGCATTGTTCCATTACTCGAGATAGGTGGGCAATCAGCGCTGTAGGATCCACATCCTCGCACTTGTTCATGTTGCTAATGACCACTCCGTAGCGCCTGTTCTCCGGCATTGTCCTAGCGTAAGGCGGTCGGTTATCCGGCTTGCCGCATTTATGCTGCCGGCAGCAGTCCCTCTGCTTGTCCTTACACGCTGGATTGCCTTGGGAGAATTCGCTTGTGCCCTGATCCTCCTCCTCCTCCTCGTCTGTGGAACCGTTGAGTCCTTCACTAATCTCAGGATGTCCACCGTATGACTGAACAATTTGTACGGGACATATTTACTAAATCAACAAATTTCTATAGGCATTTCAGGAACCGTTTAACAATTAAAAAGCAGCATTTTACCATTTAAAGTGCAGGCATTGAAACTGTTTAGAATATCGGAGCAAATATAGTTCGAAAACGGAGAAAGCCCCTTACCTCTTAGGATCAGAAGAACCGACTTTTCTGCTTCGCAAATATACGATCCACCACACTCCACTTATTAGTTACCAGTAATGGGTTTTGCATCTCTAGCAAATAAAATCCCAAGCACACGGGCTCGCCCGAGTTTATATAAAAATGCAATACAAATGTTCACCAAATGAGGTAAAACAACTTAATAAAGGTCTGGGAAAGAGTCTTTGAATTGTGAGACAGTATCTACGAATCTATGAATTGTGTCATGGAAGTGCTGTCACTGAATTCCATGTCCCGGACATCACATTCTTCTAATAGTTTACATACTTATGTGGGCAATCAGCGCCTTTTGGTCTACATCCTTGCATTTGTAAGGATGCTGATTACCAACCCATACCGGCGGTTCTCGGGCGATGTATTTACTTGGGATTGTGCTCTTGTTTGAGTTCTTGATTTAAAACATTAACGTTTTTGCAATAATCAATCCAATCGATTTTGGCGTTGCTTTCTTTAAACTGCTCCACAATTTCGGTCTGCGAAAGTCTTTATTTTTCTTGGCTGGTTGATCTTTTGCTTCAGTTAGTAGTTGGTAGCTTTCTTCAAAGTATTCTCCATACATTTGTTGACTTGTGCATTCTTCTACGTAGTCCATATTGTTAATCGACTTTGAGAGCCCTAGCTCTTGGTGGACCTTTGCATAGTGCACAAAGTGCACTTTCAATCTTGTAAATTACAATTACAATTAAATCTTAGTGCATAAATAAGCCGGATTTTACTGACACATACTTCTTTTTTTGCTTGTCAAGATTATTATATTTGGCCCCTTACCTTGACGGACGTTTTGAAAGAATACCAACTTACAAATGGTTGCCAACTTTTTGGTTTGCCAACAAACTTTATTTGAGACAGAACTAATGAAATCTATGAACTATCTGCAGACTACAATTTGTATATATTTTTCAGACTGTATTTAAAATCTCCAAACAATTACCTAAAAAGAAACAGACAGCAAACCGTGCAACCTGACAGTGGTACCATCATGCACTTCCCGAGGCAGCTACAAAATCCTTAAATTTGAAGGTTGCGCAGAAATTTCTAATGCTTGTCCGGCGAAAAGAGGAACATGATGAATGTCGAATGCCAGGCCAAGTTTGTTTTTTTGCCACGAAACATCTGCATTTTATGTGTACAATGTGGTGGAAATGATATCATGGTTCTGTCGTTTTCACTTGCCAAATTATGAGCTTCAATGGATAGGTGGGATGTATGGTTGTCGACCAAAAGAAGCGTTGGCAACCCTTTTTTGGCGCCAGAATGTTTGATGAAATGATTCAAGAATTTCATAAACTCCTCGGCTGTCAGCCACTCACTGCCGTTTGTATACCTCCAAATAAATAAAGAAATACATGTTAAGGAATTACAGAAGGACACATTGTTAAAACTGAAATATTTATAAAAGAGATATAAACAAAAAACACTCACCCCACGGCTTCTGGAGCTGTATGTATATGAAAATATGTAGTGGGGGATGCACACACCACTTGCACTTACTGCCACCGCATGTGCAACCGTTGTCCCTCGACCTTGGAATGTCTTCTAACCAACATTACAAGTACCTCTTTTGGATATTTCAAATATTTTCAAAACAACATTCATAATTTCAAAAAGTGAATTAACATTTCCTTATTTTCCTTGCTTTGGCGTTCGCAAATTTAAAATAGGATGCAGAATCCTTTGCTCGCTTGACGATTTGCAGCCCATGATGGAGGATATTGCGCTTGGATTTTTTTTAGCATATTGATACGCTAGCTAAACCATAATAATGAGATAATTTACCAATTCTTGTTCTTCTTGATGATTTAAGATCTAACAAGAGAGAACGCTATAGTCGGGTTGGTGTCCCGACTATCTAATACCCGTCACTCGGCTAAAGGGAGTGCGAGGGAGATGGAGATATAAACTTTGATCACCAATAACTTTTTAACGAATGGTCTGATTTAAAAAGTTTCTTCTACATTTCGATAGGTATTGATTAGCACAACAAAACTGCATTTTTACTTTTCCGAAATATTTAAATTTTTAAAATCGTATATATGCTATTGTGGGCGTTAGAGGGGGCGTGGCACCTTTTTGAAATAAACTTGCGCTGCGTAGGAACTCCTAGAATCTTCATGGCAAATTGGTATTTGCTAGCTTTTATAGTTTCCGAAATCTCAGCGTTCATACAGACAGACAGACAGACGGACAGACGGACATGGCTATATCGACTCGGCTAGTGACCCTGATCAAGAATATATATACTTTATAGGGTCGGAAATGCTTCCTTCTAGCTGTTACATACTTTTGCACGAATACAATATACCCTTTTACTCTACGAGTAACCGGTATAAAAAGGACTCCATATTATAGGTATGGTCCTGAAAAATTATCCAAGGATACTGAAATTACTTAGCTTAGTTGAGGATCCATCTAACTAAAACCAAATATCAGTGGAAAATCATATAGAAATCTATTTTTATCATGTTTTAAGCTTTTTGGCTTGGTTGACATTCCCAGAGAATTGCCCATATATACTATTTGGTACTAGGCTTAAAGTTTTAATTGCAGGCTGAACTCGAAGTCGAGCCGTTTTGATGAGCTTAACTAAGAGAGCCCAAAAGTATGCCGTACTTTTTTTCTTCAGGTTTTATAGCCTCTTCCCATACAGTCCATCCCACAGTGCACAGTGGTCGCTGCCATAGGCCAAAAATAAAAAAATTGATTTTGAGATATTCCAGCGAAAACCAGTTTAATGATCAGCTGATTATCCAAAATTTACGACTCAATAGTTTTTTTTTGGAATTGCTAACGGGATTTTCCAATAATGGAATAAAAAGAGCGATGATGTGCTCACTTACTTGCAATTTGCTAACAGTGCAATGCAATGCCTTGAATTAAAAAAATTCTAAAAAAAATTAAGCACATTGCAATGCACAACATTTACGAACTAAAAAAGACGCACGTTTTACCACTTCCTTAAATAAAACACAGCACAAGTTATTTATATATGTATCTGTATAAACAAAGTATATACCGTTATGAACAATTTCTATTATATTCGAATTGGGTTAGACCGTGCTTTATATTTTTTAGAATTTTTTTAATTCAAGGCGTTGCATTGCTCTGTTAACAAATTGTTAACAAATCTTTTCATTCCATTTTTGGAAAATTCAGCTAGAAATTCCAAAAAAAAACTATTGTGTCGTAAATTTTGGACAATCAGCTGATCGTTAAACTGGTTTTCGCTGGAATATCTCAAAATCAATTTTTTGATTTTTGGCCTATGGCAGCGACCACTGTGCATCCGTGTGAAACGGTTGGGATTTTTGACGAATGTGAAACTCGTGTTCCCACAGAACTCCATCCACCATCTACCATCCGATAACAGCTGACTTAAGAGCAGTTGCTCAACTCAACATTGACGAAGGGGGATTTTAACTCGGCAAAACTGGCGTGAAATTGCGTTTTCCTAAACTTATTGTAGAATAATATAATAAATATCATAAGATAATAGTTTAAAACTTATCTGAGCTTTTATAACACATTCTATAACGAGTATGCATACATATTACTGACTGGGGGAGAGCCTAACCTCCCGTACCCCCGTTAATATGGCAAATTTGTAAACAATGCCAAATGTGTGTTGTTTTGGTAATTTAAAGCAACTTTGGAGCTTTATAGGAGTACATAGTATACTTTTAATTAATATTTGTTAGTATTTACGAATTGCAGAACATATTCTGAGACTTTGCTGCAAACATTGATGTTTTCTTTTGCAGAACAGCATAAATTTTGGCCCACACATAGCAACTTGTTGGCGAATGCTTTTCCGCTCATAACAAACTACAAATAATTCAACAATAGCCAAAAAACAATGAACTTGAGCATTATTTAATTTTTTCCCGCCATTGATTTGATTTGTTCTCGTAGTCAACGTTCCATTTTTCACAGTCAAGAAGAAGAATTCAGAGTTGCACCGAAAAAACATCGCCTAACTATCGCATAAAAGAGCCCGTCAAAGTCCGTCAAAATTGGATGGCGGACTAACTGGGAAATTTTCGGAACGGCAAAACCTTACGGACTATCCGTTCAACGGATGGTAGATGGTGGATGGAGCTCTGTGGGAAGACCCTATTAGTGAACATTTTGCGCGCTAAAACTTGATTTTAGTGTGACTTACATCTAAAATCTCCTTTTTTTTACTCATTCCCGCTTCTTTTAATTCTAAATCCAAGCAATCGAATGTAATATCCATATATCGAAAGGAGAAATATCAACTTTTTTCGCCCTTTAGCCTAGTACTCAGTTCGGCTAAGAGTTTTACTAGTCGAAAAATATTAATCTTTTAGAGTGGCCGAAGTTTTCGCAGTTCATCCGCAATGCATGTAGCATGGTCTTATGCCCTCTGCTCATTATGAACGCGTCGCGTTTGCATCCATTTACCGTTGAACGCGACCAAATCCCATACAAAACTTGTAGGCGAGGGGTGGGGAGGGGAGGGTGGAAAATTGTCGCGTTACAGGGCTGGAAAGTGAAATTTGTGGTATTTTCCACCACCATTTACCAGCACTATTGACCAGGGATGGCCCAAAACAGCTGATTGTCAACATAAAAGCCGGCAAAATGGAAAACGGAACAGGTAATTGTTTTTAATTATTTAATAGTTTATATTAAAGAATTCTCTTCACAGAAAAAAGAAAAATGCTGTGGACTGCAGATGCCACCGAGTTCCTCCTGTATTTGTGGGAGGAAAACATGGACGGACTTCGAGGTGTTCGGAAAAACACCCACATATACCAGGAGATGGCGGATGAGATGGCGAGCTATGGCCCCAATGCTGTGGAAAAAAATATGCTTGATGCAGGGGATCCCCGACGAGCTCAAAAATTTTAACGAAAACACTAGGGGCTTCCAAGAAAGGGTTCTCAAGCTGTTTGAGCGAAACATGCGGGAGTAGACCATATTTGACTGTTAATTAATTAATAATGTGTTTTGATTTATATTTATGTATTAATTATTTGTAATTAGGTTAAAGGGCTGTGAAATACATGAAGAATACAACATTGCCTTATTAAGTTGTCTGGTCTTGGTTTTCATTAAAATGTACTGCAAGAGCGTGGGATGTGGTGCTTGCTTCCAGCATTTGGGCAATTTGTCCACACATATTTATTGTGTTCAAATGCTGTTCTGAGATTGTATTTATTAGTAATAAATTATTTAAATCCATTGTTTACGTTAGCTCGCAAATGACAATAGCAGAACAGCTGTTTCAGACGCGTTTGCCAATGGAAACACCTCCCGTCCGCCTATCGCGTTGCCAATCGAAAATATCGAAAAATACCGAAAAAAACGCATAGTGGAAAAATGCCTTTACTGCGTTTGTTGACAATCAGCAAACATCAACTGGCGCCAATTTTAAAATATTACAAAATGTTGAGCCGACCTGGGTCGCATGCTTTAAATTTGCTGTTGGCATGGCGATATGTATGCCCGCATCTCCTAAAAGCAGTTTTCCATTGGTTTTCGGGGTTTTCTTTCCATTTATAATTTGTTATTGGCACACCGCTTCTGCACAAACACAGCCAAAGATCAAATTTCCTATTCTTTGGGCCGCGGCTAAAGGCGTTCATCGGAATTCATCCGCCAAATCTGGTATTTTTTTGGTATTTTCTTACCATTTTCTTAGCTCAACCAAGTACCGCGGTTGGAAAAAGTCCCAGCTAAAGGCGTTAGCTACCTATTTGCCTTTCGCTTACTCCTATGGTTAGCTAGCAGTTTTCGTCGTTCTGACTACTGGGCTTTCTCTAAAAATGTTCACAATTTCTGTCCTTCTGAGCTTGGAACTCGAAGCGAGCACACCATGGCTGACTTTAAAAAAGCGGAAATTGTGGACTTACTTTCCAAATACAACAATGATATATCTTTAGTTGCTGGGTTTATTGCATCTAAAGCTGGAATTTCGTATGACAATTGCATTAAAGCTATAAAACTTAAAGTATGCAAACTGAGATCCGAATACCATGTTAAAATAAGTAGTTTGAAAAAGTCACTTATCGATTTTAGCGAACGTCATTCGACTTGGTTAAACTGATTATTTTTATCTCTAATTCCCTTAAAACGTGATCCATCCGAGAGGGGTCGTCCGAAATTCAGATTCTCGGAATTGTCTAACCGGCCGCAGCGTCAAGAAATTTTAAAATAAATTGTCGAACATAATAATAATTCACAGAAGCTTCTTGAAGCTGGCACTTATGCTGCAAAGAGGTCTGGGGATAAAAATCTCAGTTCGGCATTGAAAACAATTTCTAATAGCCCAGAAAAGTCATCAAAATTCTCGGAATCAAATCAGAAAGGGATCTTTAAAAAAAAAGTGCCGATGAAGCCTTGGCTTTTTTTTTTTTAAATAATGCCTTCTCTAAAGCACATACATATACTGCCATTCGAATATCATCTAAAAAATCTGGTGCCGACATCTGACCTTCTTATAATAGTTTAAGGGAGGCTAAACATACATAAATGCCGTCCGTCCGCAGAGACTGTGGAAATTTTCGAAGACAGAGCTGAAGTTAAGCTACCAGCTTTAGTGAATCACACGGCCCAACGCCTTTTAACTTTATGTTCAGATCTTATAATAAGTTTAGGCAGCAATTCTCTTGACTTGCAGATGATATTTTCCTTTGGAAAGGATGAAAGTTTGTTGGCAACAACTCTTATTCCCCTCAGAATTGTTCTAAGACCATCTGGCGAAATAATTTGGACCAACAAATTGGCTCAGTCCGACAAGTTTTGCAGGCCGATAAAGTTACAGTTCGTGAAAGAAAGTTAAGAATTGATATTATCGGAGTACACAAATTTGGAAAATGAGATTTCCAGACTGCAACTGTTTCAAACAAGTATTGAAAACAAGAATATTTAAATTGAATTTCAGTTAGCTCTTACATTAATAGACGGAAAAGTTCTAAACGTTTTGACAGGCACAAAATCCATGCAAACATCCCCCATTTGTCACCGAAATCCCAAGGAATTTAATGTAAAGGCCAATAATGAGGGTCGTCTTTTTGTGCCAATAAAATCTGCACTTACTTTCGGCATAAGCCCATTGCATTCCTACACTCAGAAAAAAAATCGCCCTGAATATTAGAAAATCGCCATACTTTTTAGGCCAAAGGCAGCTCGCCTTACCTTTTAGAAAAAATATTTCTAAAAATCAGAAAACAAATTTCTTAAATTTAGGGTTAGTTTTTGCAAAATTGAATAAGAAGAAGAAAAAAAATCGGGGAATCGGGAGTTATGCCGACTCCACCCCTCTCTGTCGGTGTTGTTGTTTCTCGACTTATTTTTTTCCCCCTTTATTTAAACACATGGATGACGTCACGATGTTTTTACACATACACATCTTTTAATCTTAAATTGTAACTGAAATTATTATATTATTTATTAATGATATTAATGATAAACATAAAAATGAAATAACTTACTATCTTGAGAAAAACATTTTGGTCGCTCGTGGGATTCGAACCCCTTACCTCACAGTTTGCAGTCAAGCACTCTATTAGCTGCGCCAGGGAAGCATCACGAGAGCCGCTGTACAAACTACATTCACATTTTGTTCTCTTGGGTTCTAGGTTTATACTCGTATTCAGCCATTTATGTGTGTGTTAGTTTACCCAAATCATAATTTGTATAAACAAATATATATATTCATAAGTTAAAAAAAAAAAAAAGAGGCAAAAATTTCCGCCTCGACGTGGGATTGAACACACTCTTCCGAATATAAGCGTACAAAGCAAATAATCCGCTCGCATTAGACCCCTAGGCTACCGATTGGGCCGATTTCCTAAAATGTAAGGCGATTTTTTCTTAGTTTCAAAGAAAAATGTCTGAATAACAGAAAATTTTTCTAAAAGTGGATAACGAGAAGAGTTGATCTAATCAGGGAAAGTTTTTTTTATTTTTTAGAAAAATTTATTCTAAAAAATAGAAATTTTTTCTGAATTTCAAGGCGATTTTCAAAGTATGGCGATTTTCTGAAATTTAGGGCGATTTTTTTTCTGAGTGTATATTTGGATTTTTGAAATGTGCCTACAAATATCGTACAGGCTAAATATACAAAAACTTCACGTTCGGTCCGAGGAACACAAACTGGAATTTAATTCCAGAAAATCTTACATTCAAAATCAGTTTTGGGAAAAGCTGAGCCTAAAGGTAAGCCAGCCAAAGCCCGGCGGGTACGGCAACACCAATACGGGAAATACTGCCAGAAGAGCCTTCAAGGACATCGACGTTCTTTCAAAAAAAACGGGCTTAAAATCCGAGCTCCTTTATAAATTAAAAATTATTTTAATAGTTATTAATTCAAAAAATGAAAACAAATTTGAACAATATGCCAAACAGCTTTTCTTTATATAGATACATATCCGTGGTACCCAATGACCGCTACTTTGCATAAAATATTGGTTCACGGAGCCGATATAATTTGAACCAGTATTTGGTAGGTATTTTACAAAAAAGAAAGGTTAAACCATACCAGAAAGTGTGAACGCATATCAACGATCAATGGACTGTTCCGACCCTGTAATTTCCTACTTACGTTTAAAAAATGGCAAGTTACGAGAACAACACTTTCCAAAAGAAGCATTGTGTATGCTTAGCCCAAATGAAGATATTTACGTAAGCGACTCAGACATTTCCGATTTAGATTCTGAGGACCATAATTATATAGAATTGTCTGAAGAAAAATCTTAAAGGCCAGCGTCTGCCCACAAAAGCCGCCCGTATTTTGGAAGGTGACCGAGGCTACAGTTTGTCCACCAACGCACACTGGGGCGCCTAGAACAAAAAGCCTGCCAAAATGGTTTTTTTTTTTTTAAGATTTTCCAAAATGTTGCAATGCAACGTTAAAAACAATTGAATTCTCTATACAAATCAAAAAGAATGAGTGATCTGTGATGAATGGTTCTCCCACTACAGATTTTTAAAGTTGATGTTTCGAAATATAATTTTAGCTAATAAAAAAAAAAAGTATTTTTACACATCTTTGAAATTTTTCTGAAAGCGCCCCAGCGCCTAAGTTGTATATGTAACGATTGAAATTTTAAGAGCAAACAATTCTTAAAATATTAAAAAAAAAATAAAAATTTTAGATACATAATAACTATTTTTTTTAATTCTTTAAAAGTGGTCCAAAAAAATTGGGTTTTTTTGGATATTCTTGGACGTAAAGTAGTGTTACACCCTAGATCCCCGTTTAATTCTTTTTTTAAAAAAAAGTTTAGATATTTAACTACAAATACTGAAAAAATTAGCCTGCCCTTTTGTGCCTCTTCTGAGAAAACCGCTGTTAAAGTTAGCAAGAAATGTTCGTAATTTGAATTGTCGCCAGCCCTGGTTTCTCCGCGCGTACTTACAGCATGAATATTCGACTATTTTTGACTGTTCTGACAGTAGCGATGAAGATGAAAATGAATAAAAAATTGAAATTATAATTTAAATTTGTTTTATTTTGTTGAAAATATAAATATAAACGGAATATGTTATCGAGATATAATGAAAAACGTGATTTATACCCATTTTTTTAAATTATGCAATTTTTTCTTGACAGAAATTACAAGAATAAGAATTAGGAAATTACAAACCAATTTAAAAAAAAATCTAAACATTGACGTAAATTGATAAATAATAACTTAATCCAAATTTACATACAAAATATGAAATAGAACCGATATATTCCCTTTTGTACTAAGCGTTTATATGGAAGCTATAAGATGTAGTTGACCGATTTGAGTAATTTTTTTTTTCAAAAATCAAGTTAAATTTAAAAAAAATATTGGGAAACTTAGAACCCTATGAGTAATTTATTTATATTTTTTTTCTTAAAAAAACAATTTTTTTTTCTTAAAAATTTTCTACAACAAAAAATTTGCACTAAAAAAATTTACCTTTTGATGTTTTTTTACATATTTAATTGCCTAACAATACCCCATCAAAAGATATTCGCTATAGGGCTCCGCTGATTTAAGGCAGACTTTTGGCTTTTTCGCCCCACTGTGCAACGGTGCAAATCTGTAGCCCGGCATCTCACCAACCGCATGCCACGTGCGGCTTAAAACCATCTTGTATCGAGGACCAACCACCTGAACGACGACTTTGAAGAGTACATAACCTAACCAACTCGCGCCACGCGCGGCATCCACCTGTTTAGCTCTGGCTAAGCCATAGATCGATAACTTGGAGGGTAACTGTACTTCGGATCACCTCACCAACACATAGCGCTGGCTAGTCCATAGAGCCAATCCGGCCTGTTCCAGTTTTCACTCGGAAGTGAATTTGTTAACATTGTCGAATTTCCCTTTAACATAATATAATATTTTCCCTTATTTGTTCCCCATTACGCATCCAGCGCTACACAATACTGAAAAGAAAAGGGTTGCCGAGTTCTCCAAAAAATATCCCTATTAAAAAGGTTTCACTCAGTTTAAGCATTAAATTAAGTGATATTTTAAACCAAAACATTTTTTAAGGTATCTCGGATAAATAATCATTCTTACCATAAAAAAAACTGCCATAATAAGAATGTTAACAAATCATCTTCACAAAATTATTATTTTGCAGCGTATCATAACAGCCCTAGCCCATTTTGGCTGAGCGGAATTTAGAACAAGGGCAGGGGATTTGAAATAATTGTCAAGGCTAGAATTGACTGGTTTTTGAGGTGCAACCACAAAATAATTTTTATTAACTCATATATACAAATAATTTCGATTCCGATGATGCATTTATGATCATAAAACTTCAAGGAATATCATAAAAATATGATTGGCTTTTAAAGCTATCGCGAAGTATTTTTAAATAATTAATATTTATACTGCCGGATTTAAATCCGCCTGTCAAATGCTTGTCGGAAAGTTTCCGTGTGAATTTTACGGAAGTTAACAGAGTAACAACAGAGGGAAATTCGATTCCGAGCAGTTCTTTCGGAAGTGAGTCTTGGAACAGGTCTGGGAAATTCGAATCCGTGTGAATTTTTCGGAAGTTAAAACTAGAACAGGGCCGATTAACTCATATATGCAAATAATTTTGATTCCGATGATGCAATTATGATCATAAAACATCAAGGAATATCATAAAAATATTATTGGCTTTTAAAGCTATCGCGAAGTATTTTTAAATAATTAATTTTTATACTGCCGGATTTAAATCCGTTTGTCAAATGCTTGTCGGAAAGTTTCCGTGTGAATTTTTCGGAAGTTAACAGAGTAACAACAGAGGGAAATTCGATTCCGTGCAGTTCTTTCGGAAGTGAGTCTTGGGACAAGTATGGGAAATTCGAATCCGTGTGAATTTTTCGGAAGTGAAAACTACAGGGCCGAATATTTTGGAAGGCGATTCGTAGCGCAGCAACTCGGCACTTCACGTACTGGCCACGTACGGCTGGCCGAATGCATAAACCTTGCGAAAATCAGATGAGAGAAAGGAAGGACAATCGAGGAGCAGACCTATCTGCTGACATGCGAAAAATTATTCCTCATAATAATCTTCTGAAACTATAAAACAGGAAATTACAGCGCAGAGACGAAATGCCCGGCAGAGCGCCTAAGGGATTTAAAAGAGGACTTTGTTATGCCCAAAGGTATGCAGCATTTCTTGTACTTCCTTCAGATGAGAACTGAAATATGACTAATCTGAACTATGCCAGTGTAAATGTAGCATACTTTTGTGATGACTTTAGAAAATGTCAAATTAACATTAAACAAATTAAAAAACAATATAATAAAAATCTTAAGAGAAAACAAGAAAATTAAAAGGGGTGTGTCAAGCCTACGCACGACAGAAGTGAAACTTCTAGTTTGAGATTTGGAAAGCTGTAATTCCTTTTTCCTCTGTCTGTACCGCCAGTTGGCCATCGTTTGGTCCATTTTTTCGACCTTTTTTTAGTCATAAGTTTGCAACGCAGTGAAGGAGACTTTTCCGACCCCATAAAGTATACATATATATTCTTGATCAGCATGACTAGACGAGTCGATCTAGCCATGTCCTTCTGTCCGTCCGTTTTTACGCAAACTAGTCCCTCAGTTTTAAAACTATCGTCTTTCTATCGCAAGTAGTAAATAAGTCGGAACCAGCCGAATCGGAAAATTATATCTAATAGCTCCCATAGGAATAATCGGAAAAAAATTGAAAAACTGATAACTTCGTTGTTATTCGACATATTACCTATTGCTCTTGGGAATATCATTTTTTTAACTGTCCTAAATTTCGAATTAAATTTTATAAAAATTTGACAACTATATCATATAGCCCCCATAAGAACGATCGGAAAACTAAAGGGAAATTAATAGGAACAAAATTATAGCCGTGTTAATTTTTATTGTATTTACTTCTTTTCTAAAATATATTTTTATTTTATTATTTCAGAATTTCGAATTAAATTTATCATAAATCGGACGACTATATTATATGGCTGCCTTAGGAAGCATCGATCAAATAATGTCAAAATAATACGTAAACTGCTATAATTTTGTTTGTTGCAAATCTAAGTCTAACAGTTTTGTAATTTCAAATTGCATAGGAATGATCTGAATGGGTATATAAACTTCGGCTGACCGAAGTTAGCTTCCTTTCCTGTTAGATTTTACTCTCTCAACTTTGTACGAGCGCACGGTGCAACTATATGTCTAAGGTGGTCTCAACCATGGTGAAACTATACAAGGTGGTCTCGTCACCTCTGCTGAGAACGTTAAATACGTTTACCTCTCTGTTTTTCTTAAGCGATAGAATGAGATAGGTAGATAGAGACTGGCACAAATAACGTCCTCAAAAGAGGGCAGCTCTCGCGACGAGATCACCTTGTATAGTTCCATCATGGTCTCAACGCAAGATCTGCTCTCTTTTGAGGACACCATTTGTGCCAGTCTCTATCTAGCTATCTCATTCTATCGCTTAAGAGAGTCAGAGAGGTAAACATCTTTAACGTTCACAGCAGAGCTGACGAGCAGGGACCGAAAATAACTGTTATTTTTCATTTTTCTTACAAAAAAAATCATGCACTTAGAAGAGTCAAAAAAAAATGTTAAATACACCAATATTTTTGTTAGCCATTGTAGTTTACATATCCGCAATGACTTTTATTTTTTGAGTTTTATAATAAAACTTAAAGAAACTTAAACTTTTTAAATGAGATTAAATTAAAATCAATCATTAAATCAATCAGGTATTATTTTTATTATTCTGCAGCTTAAAACATGCAATTTTATAGCTTCCTGTGGTATTGCGCAAGCAATCGTAGACTATTTGTGATTTTATTATTAAAGAAGACAATTTCACAGAAAACTATTTTCGACGTCTTGGTATGAATTGTATCCGTGTGTTTAAGGAGGATAATCTTTTTTTCGTTAAACTTAATTTATCTCTGATTCCACCTGCCAATAACTGCAATATTTTTTATTTAATCATACATATTTATACCCGTTACTCGTAGAGTAAAAGGGTATATTGTATTCGTGCAAAAGTATGTAACAGGTAGAAGGAAGCTTTTCCGACCCTATAAAGTATATATATTCTTGATAAGGATCACTAGCCGAGTCGATCTAGCCATGTCCGTCCGTCCGTCTGTCCGTCTGTCCGTCTGTCTGTCTGTATGAACGCTGTGATCTCGGAAACTCCAAAAGCTAGAAAGTTGGGATTACCAACACATATTCTTGGGCTTCCTACGCAGCGCAAGTTTATTTCAGCCGAGCGCCACGCCCCCTCTAACGCCCACAATCACCCATAATCGCCCACAGACAATCCTAAAATGTGTCTGGCGCCCACATTTTTAAAGATTTTGGAAAAGTATAAATGCAATTTTGTTGTGTTTAGTTATACCTATCGAAATGTAGAAGAAATTTTTGAAATCGGACCATTCGTTAAAAAGTTATGCCGGATCAAAGTTTTATATATCCATCTCCCTCGCACTCCCTTCATCTGAGTAACGGGTATCTGATAGTCGGGACACCCGACTATAGCGTTCTCACTTGTTTTATAATATAGCCGTGGTCGTAACGACTTAAAAATAATTTTAAAAAATTGTCGAAGAAGAATGTTGTTGAACAACTCACTAATTTTATTTTAATCTACCCAAGAAAAGCAGCAAAAGAAGTTTAAGTTTTATTTTTGATCGAAATAATAAAACTCAAGGAATAAGTGTTATTTTTCAACTTTTATTATAAAACTCAAAAATAAGTGTTATCTGTCAATCGAAAAATAAAACTCAAAAAATAAGTGTTATTTTTCAACTTTTATTATAAAACTCAGCAAATAACAGTTAAGCCTTGAGTTTTACATATAAATCCGAAAATTAGTGTTAAAGTGTGATTTTTAAAATAAAACTCATAACAGTTACGGTCCCTGCTGACGAGACCACTTTATATACGTATGTATGTATTTGCACTGTGTGCGAGCGCGCTCAGGGCGAAGAGAGGAAAGAAGAGGACAAAGAGAACGTTCGTCAGCGGTGATAGAGAGAAGGAGAAGATTTTCGTGACGGTCATGAATTGGTTTTAGTCCGTCCCCGAAAATGCATAACGCGCCTAAAGAAGTTTCACTTCAATAAATTTAAACCCTTCACTATTTTTACAATTTTTTTAATATTTTTATAAAAAACAAGAGAGAACGCTGTAGTCAAGTAGTGCGAGAGAGCTGTGTGTGCATGTATGCATGTGTGCATGTGTGCATTTGCTCAAAACTTTTTAACGAATGTTCCGATTTGAAAATTTTCAATAGGTATAAATAAACATACATAACAAAATTTCATTTATAATTTTCCGAAATTAAGGCGATTGTGGGTGTTAGAGCGTGGCACCTTGATGAAACAAACTCGTGCTGCGTAATAGCCCCAAGAATCTGCATGGTTAATTCCTAGCTCTCTCTCCCAAATCAATTAATTTTCTTAAAGTCTTGTTTTTTTTTAAATTATGGTTTTCACTAATTAATTTGAAGGTATACATGTAAACTTTTTTTATTTAATAAATACCAGCAATACAAGGCTGTTTCCGAATTTTAGCATTCTTCTTATGTAGTCGATTCGGGTAAACTTTCAGCGCTATTAATGAAAAATTATCAATTTTTTGGTAAAAATACCAGAAATTTTGGAAACTTAACCAAAGAAAAATAATTAAAATAATAAAATAATTAAAAACAAAAACTCTTCGGAAAGTCCAAATGTTATTTTTTTACATTCATTGACCAAATTCAAAATAAAAATGTATAACATATTCAAATTTTTTGTCGGCTAATTTGATCGTCACTATTGGGATCTCTCACCCCAGTGTGGGTCGTAGGAAACTAGTGGTGGGAAGAAGTGAACACTTGAGTCTTTGGTTTTTATGCCTTTGTTTTTTTTTTTGGCTTTGATTTTAACAACGAATGTTGAAAATGATGGTCGCACGACTAGTGCATATGACCAGATACTATGTCATGTTTTTCTGTGTTTCACGGGGATCCACCTCTAGGGAACACAAAGCAGCTGATGCAAGATTCTAGTCTGGATTTGACACAGTCTGGAAATTTGTCTTATCCAGTCGGAGAATGTACTGTACTTATTATATTGTTGTAATCATAAATGCGAATAGAACGTTGTCATTCTTTCATTTTCATTCTTTTCGATATCAATTCCATTCTTTCTTTGTTATGTCCAACGCAATTACTTCGTTTTCACACTGATCTAGAAGGATGCGATCCACCACACTCCACTTTTCAGTTACCAGTAATGGGTTTTGTGTCTCTAGCAAATTAAACCCCGAGCAAGGGCTCGCCCGAGATTATAAACAAACATCGAGGTCCAGGTACTCCAACACCATGTACATGTAGCGCTCCTCCTCCACGGAGTGATGTCAGTTCCACGATGTTCGGATGCGACTGCAGGCGTCGGTGAACCTCCGCCTCTATATAGGAATCCTCGTAGTTGTAGTTCATGTACTGCTTGTTCACGATGCACGGCATCCTGCTGGCCCTCGTCTGCTCCACAATTTCTGTCTGCGAAAGTCTTTATTTTTCTTGGCTGGTTGATCTTTTGCTTTAGTTGTATGGTAGCTTTCTTCAACGTATTCACTATACATTTGTTGAGTTGTGCATTCTTCTACGTAGTCCATATTGTTAATCGACTTTGAGAGCCCTAGCTCTTGGTGGACCTTTGCATAGTGCACAACGTGCCGCCAGTCGGTCCCAAATTTGATTTTTCCAATCTTGTCAATTACAATTACAATTAAATCTTAGTGCATAAATAAGACGGATTTTACTCACACATATTTTTTTTTTTTGCTTATCAAGATTATACATTTTGGCCCCATTACTTTGACAGACGTTTTGAAAAACATCAGTTGAAGCCTCGGGAGGAGGAAATTTGGTCATCGTCGAGGGTATTATGGTTCGTTCTCAGTATAGGACCATATTTGAACATAATTTGAAGACATCTGTGGACAAATAATGCCTCGAAACCAACTGGATCCACCAACAGGATAATGATACGGCGCATATTCTGAAGAATTGGCTGCTGTTTTATGCTTCCCGGCAATTGTTTTCACCACCATAAGGCCTGGACATAAAATTGATAGAGCAGGTTTGGGTAAATTTGGACCGAAAATTTTAAAAATTCTATGAAAAATATCGTCCGTAGACTTTTGTCAATGCCATTTTTAAGTTTTTCGTATCTAACTTTAACAGTTTTTTATGGATAAGAATCAAATTTTAGTTTTCGCTTATTAATAACATTTAAAACAAAACTGCATCATTACTTTTCCCGTAAAAGCAATAGGAGTGGGTAAATTCCCAAAATGGGAGTCGTCCGTAGACTTTTGTCCGCCACTGTATATGAAAATATATAGTGGGGGCACACACCACTTGCACTTACTGCCACCGCAAGTGCAACCGTTGTCCCTCGCCCTTGGAATGTCTACAGACCAACATTACAATTACCTCTTTTAGATAGTTTAAATATTTTCAAAAAAGATTCATAATTTCGAAAAGGGAATTAAAATTTTCCTTATTTAAATTCTTCGCACGTTTTGTGCTTACTTGCTTTGGCGTTCGCAAATTTAAAATAGGATGCAGAATCCTCTGCTCGCTTGACGATTTGCATCCCATGAAGGAGGATATTGCGCTCGGATTTTTTTTAGCATATTGATACGCTAGGAATTCTATAATAGCTAACCATAATAAAGCGAGCTAGCTCGAATGAGATAATTTACCAATTGTGAAGAACCGTAAGACGGCCCTCACAGTTGTTGAGAAATTTTGTAGACATGTAGGATTTTGTAGCCATGTAGGAATATTTGTAGCCATGTAAGACTCTTGAAGACATATAGTCAAAACTGACTTTGTAGCCACGTAATATTATTATTAGTTTAGCCTATTTATGTATAGCCAACGCACCCAAAACCGCCAAACCATCGAACCAGCAACGCACACTTCAAACATCAACGTCCGCGCCAGAGAGCTGCAACGAGTATGATCGATCATCGCGCCTGAATGTTCGTTTAATCCGGTAAACTCATTCGGAAACGAATAATCACGATCGGATCATACTACGGCTTTCGGGTTTGTTCAAGTACCCGACTTGCTTCGTAACGATCAATGATGTGATTTTGAGCTTCGGGTGTAGGTGAACAAAATCATCAATCGTTCCCGATGATTGCGGCCTCGAGTCAGTTGTATGATTTCTTGTGACGACGAAATAAAATTAAGGGAGAGTGCGTTTCAATGTATTATACAGCTGTAAAAAAAATAGTAGCACCACCTACTCGAGCAATTTGTAAATAGTCTCCATACTTTAATTTTTAGCTCTATAAAATCACGTAATACCATTTTGAAATCAAAATACACTAAAGAAACTGGAAATAAAAAAAATAATATTTTTTGTTCAGTTTTTAAATTATATAACAAACTTTATAAAAATTCAAAACGAAAAAAATAAAGCACCACTTTTCAAAAATGGGTTTAGAATTATAGGAACTACCCAAATCATTAGGTAACAATATTGAACTATTAAATCTAAGTTAATACTTTAATTTAGTACTTTGTTGCGTCTCTCTTGTTGGAAATAAGAGCTGCGCATCGTCTTGGCATAGAGTCAACTAGGTCCTTGCATGGGAATTGGGTCCAGGACTCCTTAATAACTTCCCAAAGGGATCCGATGGATGCTGGCTTGGAAGCAGCAACTGTCTTCTTGACGTCCGACAACAGATTCTATTGGACCTACTCCGTAATAGGAAAAGCAGGCCCATACCATCACACTACTCCCTCCATGCATTATGGTCTTTATGGTGTACTGGGGCTTATATTCTGCGTTCCTCGGACGTCTGACATACGATCAAAATTCTTTCCCACCAAACAAAACCACCTTGCTTTCATCTGACCATAAAATATTCCTCCATTGTTCGGGTGACCAATTTGCATGTTCCTTGGCAAACTTCATTCGCTTAAAAATATTTTTGTCGCTTAAGAGTGGTACCTTTCTCGCGCTGCAGGCTTTAAGGTTATGTTGCCTGAGATATGTACGAACAGTTTGGTCCGTCGCATCTATTTTAAGCTCCTTTTTAAGCTCAGTAGCAGATTTGAAAGGATGCTTCTTGCTCTGACGAATCAATCGGTGGACGTGAAGGGGGGTCATAGACCGACTTCCTTATCATTTTCTTCGAATATCCGACCAATCGACCAACTTCTCTGTAAGATTTTCCATCCTTTATCAACTTTTTTATGAGATCACGCTTTTTCTCAGTGCA
This sequence comes from Drosophila prostipennis, assembly GCA_037075205.1. Classification (NCBI taxonomy): domain Eukaryota; kingdom Metazoa; phylum Arthropoda; class Insecta; order Diptera; family Drosophilidae; genus Drosophila; species Drosophila prostipennis. The sequence continues at coordinate 45,438 of JBAMCJ010006923.1, forward strand.
ATGTTTTCCACGCCCCATTTTAATGTTATTTTGGAACTTTTAATGATCAAAATATTGAAATCATTTACCAATCTAATAAACACTTGCTTTGTATTGAGGCTATCCGCCAAAATATGAGGGATACCCTGCAGTTCCATTCAGCGCTTTTTTGGCAGTGATTCACTGCTAAAAACTGTGCACTAAGCGCTCAATCACTGCTGAACTTGTATGAAAAATAGCGATGATTTTAACATGGGCATGTCCTAGGGGCTCATCACTGCCAGAAACTAGCGCTTTTTTAGCACCTGTTCATCACCATTTTTCAGCGCCTAATTCATCGCTAAATTCGTCGCTTTTTCAGCGCCTAGTTCATCACTAAATTTGGCGCTTTTTCAGCCCCTAATTATCATCCAAAGTCATCACCTATTCACTGCCCATTTTCATCACCTGTTCACCGCCCATTTTTATTAAAAATATGTTGAATTTCATCGACTTTATCATTAGGTTTATTTCTCTTCAATTCATTTTTACTACATAATTTTTAATACATTATTTTCATATTTTTTCATTAAATTAATAGATTTTTACAAACTACGGTGACTTGTAGGGCTCTTCGGCACGTTCCTAGCTTCCAGAGTCTTGGTGAGCTGCCTTTTTGCGCATCCTCTCCGGAGGCACTGTAGGCTCCACCTGACCAATGGGATCTGAATTTGGAAAAGATATATTTTTATAATATTTTATAAAGAGACAAGAACGGTAAAACTTACTTAGCAGTGCAAGAATAACATCCTTCTGGGCTGTAGGACACAATGATTTAATCTGAAACGATATTGTTTATGTACCTTGTTCCGTCAGCTTGACCTAAAAATATTAAACAATAAAACATACGTACTCTAAAAATGAGAAGCTATAATAATTAAGACAAGACAAAGTTTTAATACCCTTGAAAATTACTTACCTAAAAATGTATTCTTTATTAATAGCACTTTTGTTTGAACTCGAAAACAACTTGTCACAGTTAGAACGCAATTGAAAAACGCGGAACAACGGCGTCTGCCTTTGAGAAATATAAAAAGAATACTGAGCGAGAAAAACAACATCTGCAATTTCAATCTCTCTTGTTGTTCTTTTCCCTTTGTCACGATCGCGCTCATGATGGAACTATACAAGGTGATCTCGTCGCGAGAGCTGCCCTCTTTTGAGGACGTTATTTGTGCCAGTCTCTATCTACCTATCTCATTCTATCGCTTAAGAGAGACAGGGAGGTAAACATATTTAACGTTCTCAGCAGAGCTGACGAGACCACCTTGTATAGTTCCATCATGATCGCGCTTGCCTAACTTGTCTCTACCCCTGCGCAGAGAGAGAGAAATTTGGGAGAGCGTCGTCTCTGGCGCCGTTTCGGTCGGCTCCGTTGGCGACACTGTCGGCCTAGTGATGATGTTGTGATGAAATTCATCACCTGTTCCTCACTATTTTTAGGCGCTCATTTACTGCTTTTTCAGCACCTTAATTTCGTAAAGAGAGAGATTTTGAGAGAGGGGGTTGGTGAGAGAGTCGATTCTGCCGCGGCGCTGCCGGCGTCGCAGCCGACGCAGTGATATTAAGCGCTCGGTCTGAATTCGGGAACTGCAGGGTATACTTATTATTTTGGAAGTGGTGCTATTATTTTTTTCGGTATTTTTTGAGGCTTTTTTAGTAAAATAATACAAAACAAGAAAGGAAGCTAGCTTCGGCCAGCCGAAGCTTATATACCCTTGCAGATAGTTCCTATTAATCACAAATTTTCCGATCGTTCCTATGGCAGCTATATGAACTAGCTTCGGCCAGCCGAAGCTTATATACCCTTGCAGATAATTCCTATTAATCACTAATTTTCCGATCGTTCCTATGGCAGCTATATGATATAGTTGTTCGATATTAATAAAATTGAAATTGAAATTCGAAAACATTTAAAAAGAGTCATATTCCAGAGTAGAAGAGAATACAATAAAAGTCAACGAAGCAATAATTTATTTCCTATTATATTCCCATTAATTTTTCGATCGTTCCTATGGCAGCTATATGATATAGTCGTCCGATTTTGAAAAAAATTTATTCGAAATTCAGAATTATATAAAAATCCGACTTCTAGAAGTATATTAAAAATCTATTCAAAAAATCGTGTCCCCACAATTTTCTTTATTGCTCCCCTCACAGAGGTTGTACCAATAAGCACGGTAAACATGATTATTGGGCGTTAATTCAAGCTTCTTGTCAGAAAGTATCATTAAGCTAAAGCCGTCAGTTTTTGAGAAAATCGCCTAACAGTGAATGCACCTCGGATTTTCCCCATACAAAAAAGGGGGGCAAATATTAAATTGCACAGGGCTCCACTCTCAGACGTTGTACCAACATGCACGGTATATTGGCAGATTGGGGATCGCCTAAAGCAAGTTCAGTGAAAAAATCATAAAGATAAAGCCGTCAGTTTTTGAGAAAATCGCTTTACAGTGGGGGAAGATAAAAAGTTAAATGAAGAGCCGCGAAATTAAAATTTGAACCAGTAAGTTCCAAGACATGAACCACTATGTAAAGAATGTATTCATGACACTAACCATATGGGAAAAACTCTGTTTCGAATTTGAACCAGTAAGTTCCAAGACATGAACCACAATGTAAAAAATGTATTCATGACACTAACCATTTGGGAAAAAACTCTGTTTCGACGCTAACTTTATTTTCAATTAATTAGACTTTCACAGACGTTGTACCAACATGCACGGTACATCAGTGGAAAGGAAATTAATTTTACTAATTAACTAATGTGGTACGGTTAACGAAAAGCCGTCAGTTTTTGAGAAAAACGCATAGCGCGTTGTCGGCATCTCATTTGTTCCAAATTTGGAACCGCAACCACCCTGTTCTACGCTCCCAAGACTCTTACCATTTGGCAAAATATTTATGTTTCGACGCTAACTTTATTTTCAATTAATTAGACTTTCACAGACGTTGTACCAACATGCACGGTACATCAGTGGAAAGGAAATTAATTTTACTAATTAACTAATGTGGTACGGTTAACGAAAAGCCGTCAGTTTTTGAGAAAAACGCATAGCGCGTTGTCGGCATCTCATTTCTTCCAAATTTGGAACCGCAACCACCCTGTTCTACGCTCCCAAGACTCTTACCATTTGGCAAAATATTTAAGTTTCGACGCTAACTTTATTTTCAATTAATTAGACTTTCACAGACGTTGTACCAACATGCACGGTACATCAGTGGAAAGGAAATTAATTTTACTAATTAACTAATGTGGTACGGTTAACGAAAAGCCGTCAGTTTTTGAGAAAAACGCATAGCGCGTTGTCGGCATCTCATTTGTTCCAAATTTGTAACTAAGAACACATTATATCGATACTTCGATAAAAGCAAGCTGAAAGTGTGGCATCACTCCCGATTCGCGGGAACTTTACTTCCACTTTCAACGGAACCAACGTCAAGATGAAATCGCGTGTGTCCCTAATTAAAAGCGTAAGTATTAAAAACCTACTAATCCCTATTAATTATAGATTAATAACATACTTATTTTTACCTATTTACTTTCAGAACATTGTCAACTTCGTCGTAGGCGATGACGAGGGGGCTCCCCCCCCCAAAACGCCCCCAACGCCAAGAACCAAACCAACGGTCAAACCGAGACCAGGTGCGCGAGCGCCGCCGGAATCGCCGTCGCCAGGAGGCTGCCGCCAATCAGGCTACTGGCCAAGAGGAGGCCGCAATCGGGAACGCTGACCAGGAGGCGGCCGCGGAGGGAAATGCTGATCAGGAGGCGGCCGCGGTCGGAAATGCTGGCCAGGAGGCGGCCGCGGTCGGAAGTGTTGGCCAGGAGGCGGTCGCCAACAAGGCTGAACAATAACAAAAATACATACATATATGTTCACATATTAATTACAAAATAAATAAAAGTTTAATAAAATCCCTTTAAATTTTATGTATTATTTATTCAAATCGGTTCGGTGGTATAAGACTTTCTGTAAAATATATTAATTATTTCTTCTCCAGCCCTGGTACATTTGTAGGAGGTGCCCCTCGCGTACTGGCAACATCTTGGCGCCATAAAATATAAAAACGAAATCATGCCATACATATATTCAGGGACCGAAAATAACTGTTATTGTAAATTTTTCTTACCAAAAAAATCATGCACATAGACATAGAAGAGTTCTAAAATTTTTTTAAATACACCACTATTTTTGTTAGCCATTGTAGTTTACAAATCCGTAATGATTTTTATGTATAACAGTTATCCCCTTGACATTTTTGAAAAAATGAAATAATTAAAAAAAACATGCTAAACTTACTAAAAATCTTTTAAAAAAAAGCCAACCGCGCATATTGTATAACTATATTTTTTAAAATTTATTTTACCCACAAAATCGCCATAAATCAAGTTTGAGTTTTATTTTTGATCTGACGAATAACTGTTATTTGTCAACTTTTATTATAAAACTCAAAAAATAACAGTTATTCTTTGAGTTTTACTTTACAAATCAGAAAATAACTGTTAAGTGTGATTTTTAAAATAAAACTCATTACCGTTAGGGTATGACAAAATCGAGCAATTTTTACAAATTCTGAATTCTTTAAACGGGATCAGCTAAACAATGCTTTTTTCCACTGATCTTCATTACTGTTAAGTCATTTCGCGGTATTAGTTAAACATTAAATTAAATCATGAAATAAATAAGACTGTAAGCAATGAAATTAACCAAATGTAACACACAATGTTAAGATTAGAACTTATGTTAAGCTTTCCTCTCTCTTGTATTTGCACATGCAGCCGCTGCGCTCGGCTAAAGCTCTATGCTAGAAGAAGTTCATTAAAGCCAGTGAAGGCAGTTGAAAAATTATACTCTACAGATCCACACCGTGTCCCTCATTTTCGTAGCTGTTTCCTGACGGAAACAAATTAATAATAGTTATTAATTTCTGACTATTCATTTTGGCGCCCCCGGGTGGACACACGGATTCCTTGGATTTTGGATTGGAGTTAATTGTTAATTGGAATTAACATAATATATAGTTTCAAACAAGTGAAACACATGGGTTTCTGTAACTGCACACGGCAGCTCGCCAGTACTCATCACCGGGTAACAAATTGCAGTGTTATTTGAGCAAAATAATCAACGTGGAATTCTGTTGTTACAATAAATGTTAAAATTATTCATTTGAAATTTGGCACATAAGTGAAAATTTGGTGACTTAGTGGAAAAATACCCGCACAACTACGCAACCACAGTTGCATAGCTGTAAATAATTGGCGGAGCACATGTCTGCACACACATGCATCAGCCATAAACGGTTATCTTCGATTCCTCTTTAAGAGCGGTAAACTCGTGAACGCATAAGTAGTACAGTTCTGTGGCCGGCTCATACGTAGTGAGCATTGCGAGGGTAGTACAATAAGTTTGTCGTTTACATTTCACATTTACCATGCCTCCTAAAAAACGCAGTGGTAATAACTCCTCCTTTGTACAAGATGACGATGAATTGGAACTTCTTCAGCAGCGAGATATTCTTGTCACCAATATAAAGCGAATTAAAGTATCAATAACTGAAGGAACTCTAGATAGAGACCCACTACAAATAGAGTGTCGATTAGATGTGCTTAACGCTTACGTAGAAAGGGCATTTAATATACAGTGGTCATTAGACAAAATTAATCCGGACTTGGCATCCAGTGAAGAGCTGGAAGATTTATGTGTTACTACTCGAGCTCTTCTTCAATCTCTTAGAAGCTCACATCAACATCAAGATGTAAAAGACAACACACTAAATACGACTGGTGGACATCATAGACAGCTACCGCAAATGAAGCTGCCAAAATTCAGTGGCGTTTATTCAGAATACAAAAACTTTATTGGGCTGATCAACTATCAAACGTAGAGAAATTTAATCATTTGCTTGGCTGTCTTGAAAAAGAAGCATTGGGCACAGTAAAGGCATTCCAGGTAACTGATAGTAATTATAAAAAGGCTCTCGATGCGTTAAAACGTGTATACGATAATGAGTGCCTAATATTTTTCGAAGGTGTTTCAAGGCTATTTGATTTATCTTGCATACTCAGTCCGTCTGCTTCGTCGTTGAGGACGTTGATTGACAATGTTAGGGCAATTTATGAATCATTGTTGTCTGTTGGTGATGACAGTAAAATTGTTAACGTCATGTTGATCCATATAGTCATGTCAAAGGTGGACGCAGGAACGCGAGCTAGATGGGAAGAGGGGCTTGATTATTCTAAGATTCCCACATGGAAAGATTGCGAAGATGAGATGAATAAGCGGTATCAACACTTGTCAGTTGAAGAATCTTCATCGAGTAAAGGGAAAACTAATAAGGCTTATCGAGACAACCGGCCCAAGAAGAGTACTACTACGTTATTAGCAGTTAATCAAATGGAGCAACTTCAGATCACCAGGTGTGTGTTTTGTAAGTCACAGGATCACGCGATCACTGCCTGTTCCTCGTTTACTGCGCTTTCGGTTGCCAACCGCTTTAGATTCGCCAAGGGCTCGCGACTTTGTATTAACTGCCTTAAACGAGGGCATAATGTTTCCTCTTGCAATTTATCACATTGCCGAGTCTGTAATAAGCCTCACAATAGTTTGCTGCATCGTTATGTTTCCGCTTCGACTCAGTCTATCGCCCCACAACCAACTTTAGGTACCGCAACCAGTTCAAACCAAGTTCCTGATGTAGCTGTCAATCATGCCCGGTCAGTAAACGCAGGACAGGTAGTATTAGCCACAGCCTTGGTTAAAATAAAAGGACGCCTTGGGGAGTATCAAGTAGCTCGAGTGTTATTGGACTCAGGATCCCAGGTCAATTTCATAACTGAAAGTTTAGCCAATACTCTTAAATTGCACCGCATTAGAAAGCCGATCCGATTGTTTGGAATAGGAAAGTCAAACTCCTTAACTGAGACCTGTGTACAAACCTCAATATGTTCTCGCACCAGCAATTTCCATCCATCTCGTCATATCAACCAGAAAAGGCAATTCAGAACTCGGAGTTAGGTATTCCACAGCACCTTTCGCTAGCTGATCCATTATTTTACAAACCCCAAAGGGTAGATTTACTATTGGGTGCAGATGCATTCTTTGACTTGCTAGCTGAAGGCCACATTAAAGGAGCCAGTGATAAGCTATCATTGCAAAACACTGTGTTTGGGTGGGTTGTATCAGGTCGATATAAATCCCTGACTAGTCAGCCAAAGGACTCTAGCTGTCATTTAACCACGCTCCAAGAGCAATCCCTCGATGTCAGTGTGCAGAAGTTCTGGGAGCTTGAGGAAATTCCTAACGTCGCATCAACAAAACGATATACCCCAGAACAACAGCTTTGCGGCTAAGAGTTTCTTTACCCTTCAAATCGAGCCCTGCGAGCTTGGGCAATTCTCTCGAAACTGCCAAACGAAGATTTTTATCTTTAGAGCGAAGGATTCAAAAACAACCTGAGGTCCAAGCTTTATACGTTGCATTCATGAAGGAGTATTTAGCCTTAGGGCACATGTCACTAGCCGACAGTGGTATTCCCAGTGAACCACACTATTTTATCCCGCACCAGTGTGTACTGAGACCGCAAAGTTCGACAACGAAATTACGCGTTGTTTTTGACGCATCGTGTAAGTCGTCAACCCAGCTATCTCTAAATGATTTGCTCATGGTTGGGCCAACAATTCAACCATCTCTCTTTTCTATATTATTACGCTTTCGTCTTCATGCATATGCAATATCTGCAGACATAACAAAAATGTATCGGCAATTTGAGATCGATGAGAGTCAGCGTCAATACCAGATGATTGTATGGAGAGAAAGTCCAACAGAACCTGTGCAAGCATATCGACTAAATACGATTACATATGGGACGGCATCAGCGCCCTACCTAGCCGTCAGATGTCTTCAATACCTTAGTAATTTGTACTCTCGCTCTTACCCTCGCGGTGCCGAAGCTTTGTCCAGAAACTTTTATGTAGACGACTTACTAGCTGGAGCTGAGACAGTAGAAGAGCTTCAGGTTATGCGCCAAGAACTGGAAAACATTTTAAGTTCAGCAGGCCTGTCTTTAGCGAAATGGTCATCCAATGTTGCATCGGAAAACATTAACTCGTCAGAAGCTATTATTCTTGGCGACCAAGATGATACTAAAACATTAGGTCTAATATGGAGCCCCAATACAGATATTTTTAAATATTCTTTCTCAGCTGTAAGTCCAACCGAAGCTCTCACAAAGCGATCTATTTTATCTTTCTCAGCACGCCTTTATGACCCTCTTGGTTTACTAAGCCCAATAACAACGAAAGCTAAAATCCTTATACAACAACTTTGGTTGTGTAAACTCGGGTGGGACGATCCACTTCCGGAAGACTTTCGTCGAAGTTGGGAATCAATGGCCTCCTGTTTCCTTGAATTGAATAAAGTGTCTATACCCCGACATATTGGAGTTACTAACAAAGGGTCGACCCAGATCCATGGATTCGCAGACGCTTCGGCAAGGGCATTTGGCTGCTGTTTGTATGCGCGAGTTGTTACGCCCAATGGAATCTCAGTCCGACTTATCACTGCGAAGTCAAGGGTTGCGCCATTAAAAACTAAAACAATCCCAAGGCTGGAGTTATGCGCCGCACATTTGTTGGCCAAACTATGGCAAACCGTAAGAGAAGATTTGGATTTCGCAGTAGAGCGTATTTTCTTTTGGTCTGACTCCGAAGTGGTTTTACACTGGTTAGAACAGCATTCGTCCACCTTAAATATATTTGTTGCAAACAGAGTTGCTGATATACAAGAAATGGCAGCGGAAGCGCAGTGGCGCCACGTGCCAACTAAAGAAAATCCAGCAGATCTTGTGTCTCGCGGATGCCCAATTACAGAGCTGAATGATTCTCTGTGGTTCAGTGGCCCATCATTCCTAAGTGAAAAAATGGAACTTTGGCCTCAAAATCCTCATTTTACGCTTTCAGAGGTTGAAAAACGACTAGAAAAACGTTCCTCGGCAGCGGTCTTAGTAGCAATCAATCATCAACCTGACGAAATTCTTGCCTTACTTGAAACTCAGTCAAGATATCTGAAAATCTTGAGAATTGTCGCGTACATACTACGATTCGTTCGAGGACGCAGAGCTGAGCAGCATACATCAGTTGTTATCACGGCCCAAGAATTAAGACATGCCTTTCTCACAATAATACACAGCATACAGCAGTTCGAATTTGCTGAGGAGTTTCGCAAGATAGAAAAATCGGAAATACTTAAACCATCCTTGCAAAAGCTAACTCCATTTATTTGGAAGCATCAAGATGCACAACGAAACCTTCCTCTTCTACGGGTCGGTGGTCGTTTGTTAAATGCGCCCTTGCCATACGATGCAAAGCACCCCCTTTTATTACCAAAATCTTGTAAATTTGCTAAACTATTCGTAGAACATCTTCACAGGTCCAACCATCACGCAGGCCCACGCATTCTTGTCGGTTTACTTCAGCAGCAAATCTGGCTCGTCAACGCACGTCAGTTATGCACCACGATCGTCAGGCAGTGTACGCATTGCTTCAAATATAAACCTCGATTACTGTCACAAGTCATGGGAAATCTACCCGCTGATAGATTAAACGGACAATTTCCATTCGAAGTCAGTGGTGTGGACTTCTGTGGGCCAATTAAGGTTTCGCTAAAGTTGCGTGGCAAGCCACCTGTGAAAATGTATATCGCAGTCTTTGTGTGTTTTATAACCAAAGCTGTGCACTTGGACGTAGTCACAGATTTGACTTCTAACTCTTTTATTATGTGTCTCTCCAGATTCATAGGACGACGAGGGCCTGTTGCTCGGCTATACAGCGACAATGCAACGAATTTTGTCGGAGCAGCTCGCGAACTTCAAGATCTTGTCAAGGCTTTCACTGCTCACAGCGGCGCATTGGTAGAACATGCTGCAACGCACGGGACAGAGTTCGTCTTCATTCCCCCTCGAGCCCCCCATTTCGGTGGCTTGTGGGAAGCAGCAGTGAAGGTCGCCAAGCATCTTCTTATTCGGGCCATCGGCAGCGCTTTGTTGAGCAAGGACGAGCTCGATACAATCGTCGTGGAAGTGGAAGCTATACTGAACACCAGGCCAATAGTAGCCGTCACCACCAATCCGAACGACATTCAATCCATAACTCCAGCACATCTACTAGCTGGTCGAACGCTAGGTGCGCTGCCACCCGTGTCCGTGCAACGCGTCAACGACGACAAGCTCTCGTACTTGAGCAGATGGCGGCTCGTGTCCGCCATCAAGGAGCGCTTTTGGACCAGCTGGTTGAGAGAATACCTTCTCAGCCTTCAACAGAAGCAGAAGTGGACCAAAGATCAACACAATCTCGTGGAAGGCACCATCGTATTAATTCACGAGGACAACATTCCGTCGCAAGCGTGGCTGCTAGGCGTCGTCACTAAAGTATTTCCAGGATCGGATGGGAAGGTTCGAGTAGCAGAGATCAAAACAAAAAACGGACATGTCAAACGAGCCATTCATCGATTAGCTCCGCTCCCTATTAACTGATTTGAAGTCTGGAGACTTTCAATGTGGGCGGTGTTAAGTCATTTCGCGGTATTAGTTAAACATTAAATTAAATCATGAAATAAATAAGACTGTAAGCAATGAAATTAACCAAATGTAACACACAATGTTAAGATTAGAACTTATGTTAAGCTTTCCTCTCTTGTACTTGCACATGCAGCCGCTGCGCTCGGCTAAAGCTCCATGCTAGAAGAAGTTCATTAAAGCCAGTGAAGGCAGTTGAAAAATTAAACTCTACAGATCCACACCGTGTCCCTCATTTTCGTAGCTGTTTCCTGACGGAAACAAATTAATAATAGTTATTAATTTCTGACTATTCATTTTGGCGCCCCCGGGTGGACAAGAATTTCGTCAGGCAGTGTACGCATTGCTTCAAATATAAACCTCGACTACTGTCACAAGTCATGGGAAATCTACCCGCTGATAGATTAAACGGACAATTTCCATTCGAAGTCAGTGGTGTGGACTTCTGTGGTCCAATTAAGGTTTCGCTAAAGTTGCGTGGCAAGCCACCTGTGAAAATGTATATCGCAGTCTTTGTGTGTTTTATAACCAAAGCTGTGCACTTGGACGTAGTCACAGATTTGACTTCTAACTCTTTTATTATGTGTCTCTCCAGATTCATAGGACGACGAGGGCCTGTTGCTCGGCTATACAGCGACAATGCAACGAATTTTGTCGGAGCAGCTCGCGAACTTCAAGATCTTGTCAAGGCTTTCACTGCTCACAGCGGCGCATTGGTAGAACATGCTGCAACGCACGGGACAGAGTTCGTCTTCATTCCCCCTCGAGCCCCCCACTTCGGTGGCTTGTGGGAAGCAGCAGTGAAGGTCGCCAAGCATCTTCTTATTCGGGCCATCGGCAGCGCGTTGTTGAGCAAGGACGAGCTCGATACAATCGTCGTGGAAGTGGAAGCTATACTGAACACCAGGCCAATAGTAGCCGTCACCACCAATCCGAACGACATTCAATCCATAACTCCAGCACATCTACTAGCTGGTCGAACGCTAGGTGCGCTGCCACCCGTGTCCGTGCAACGCGTCAACGACGACAAGCTCTCGTACTTGAGCAGATGGCGGCTCGTGTCCGCCATCAAGGAGCGCTTTTGGACCAGCTGGTTGAGAGAATACCTTCTCAGCCTTCAACAGAAGCAGAAGTGGACCAAAGATCAACACAACCTCGTGGAAGGCACCATCGTATTAATTCACGAGGACAACATTCCGTCGCAAGCGTGGCTGCTAGGCGTCGTCACTAAAGTATTTCCAGGATCGGATGGGAAGGTTCGAGTAGCAGAAGTAAAAACTAAAAACGGACATGTCAAACGAGCCATTCGTCGATTAGCTCCGCTCCCTATTAACTGATTTGAAGTCTGGAGACTTTCAATGTGGGCGGTGTTAAGTCATTTCGCGGTATTAGTTAAACATTAAATTAAATCATGAAATAAATAAGACTGTAAGCAATGAAATTAACCAAATGTAACACACAATGTTAAGATTAGAACTTATGTTAAGCTTTCCTCTCTCTTGTATTTGCACATGCAGCCGCTGCGCTCGGCTAAAGCTCTATGCTAGAAGAAGTTCATTAAAGCCAGTGAAGGCAGTTGAAAAATTATACTCTACAGATCCACACCGTGTCCCTCATTTTCGTAGCTGTTTCCTGACGGAAACAAATTAATAATAGTTATTAATTTCTGACTATTCAATTACAATACATTTTTTCACAATTACACTAAGAGAAATATCGCATTTTTTGAATTTTATTTTTTGTAGGGTATGACAAAATCGAGCAATTTTTACAAATTCTGAATTCTTTAAACGGGATCAGCTAAACAATGCTTTTTTCCACTGATCTTCATTACAATACATTTTTTCACAATTAAACTAAGAGAAATATCGCATTTTTTGAATTTTATTTTTTGTAGGGTATGACAAAATCGAGCAATTTTTACAAATTCTGAATTCTTTAAACGGGATCAGCTAAACAATGATTTTTTCCACTGATCTTCATTACAATACATTTTTTCACAATTACACTAAGAGAAATATCGCATTTTTTGAATTTTATTTTTTGTAGGGTATGACAAAATCGAGCAATTTTTACAAATTCTGAATTCTTTAAACGGGATCAGCTAAACAATGCTTTTTTCCACTGATCTTAATTACAATACATTTTTTCACAATTACACTAAGAGAAATATCGCATTTTTTGAATTTTATTTTTTGTAGGGTATGACAAAATCGAGCAATTTTTACAAATTCTGAATTCTTTAAACGGGATCAGCTAAACAATGCTTTTTTCCACTGATCTTCATTACAATACATTTTTTCACAATTACACTAAGAGAAATATCGCATTTTTTGAATTTTATTTTTTGTAGGGTATGACAAAATCGAGCAATTTTTACAAATTCGGAATTCTTTAAACGGGATCAGCTAAACAATGCTTTTTTCCACTGATCTTCATTACAATACATTTTTTCACAATTACACTAAGAGAAATATCGCATTTTTTGAATTTTATTTTTTGTAGGGTATGACAAAATCGAGCAATTTTTACAAATTCTGAATTCTTTAAACGGGATCAGCTAAACAATGCTTTTTTCCACTGATCTTCATTACAATACATTTTTTCACAATTACACTAAGAGAAATATCGCATTTTTTGAATTTTATTTTTTGTAGGGTATGACAAAATCGAGCAATTTTTACAAATTCTGAATTCTTTAAACGGGATCAGCTAAACAATGCTTTTTTCCACTGATCTTCATTACAATACATTTTTTCACAATTACACTAAGAGAAATATCGCATTTTTTGAATTTTATTTTTTGTAGGGTATGACAAAATCGAGCAATTTTTACAAATTCTGAATTCTTTAAACGGGATCAGCTAAACAATGCTTTTTTCCACTGATCTTCATTACAATACATTTTTTCACAATTACACTAAGAGAAATATCGCATTTTTTGAATTTTATTTTTTGAAGGGTATGACAAATCGCTTATTTATTGCTTATTTTAATTGCTTATTGCTTATTTTAACGTTTTTGAGATTAAAAAGAAAGAAAATAGTTTGGTAGATTCTGCTGAAGCGGTATGCTCTTCGATGATCTGTTTTAGCTTCTTCAAACTTCATACATAGACACGACCTGTCAGAAGAAAATTAATTTAGTAAGTTATCTAAAGCTTAGTTAATCATTTACCTTGTATTTGGCGATGCAGAAATAATAGTCGTTTTTTCAAGTGACCTCGCAGCTCCAAAAATGACAACAGTTGGTGAAACTGTGGGAATACAAAAGGTTTAGTTTTAGGTTACGTTTAGGACTGTTTTCTTGTACGCATGCTAAGCTAAAAGTAGGCATTTCCATTCAATTTTTAGGTTTATACCTTCATTTTAGTTTACCATGCAGACGAGAAAACTGTCCCAATGTTAAAATTAAAATCGAACAATAAATGCACAATATACACAAATCAAATAAAATGTATTTTAAAAATTGTAAAAAGGAATGTAAAAAGTGCAAAAGTTCTATGGTTGTTTTAGAGAAATTATGCAGTGAGCTATTCTGATAATTTTTCTAGGTATGTTTTTATTTTTTGTGCAGTTAGTGATCGATAAGTTTGAAAGCTTCACACGTTTCCGCACCACCATTGAGGTAGAGTGACTGGCGCACTTTTTTTAACGTGGTGTCCCGCGTAGGCATAGTCCACAAGCTCTTAAATTTTAATGAAAATTTCAAATGTCCTGTCGCGCATGATCCAGGAGTCTCAAAGCAAAGTCAAATCAGCAAAAAAGCAGGGAGACGTGTTTCAACTAGATCAGATGTGGAGAATGACAATATCAGAATCATACATCAACACAAAAGTAGGAAACCTTGCCTTACCAAACTATTAGTGGAAAATGACAATATTCAGAAACAGAAGTTTGGAAACATGTCTCAACAGTGCAATTGAAATTATCTAAAATGTTGCGTCAATCAGAGGTTGAAGACTCTGGCGAACACAGTTGCTTTTAAGCGCCAATTGGGTCGGCTCAACACTGCTAACGTTATCAGCCAATTAAGTCAGAATTCCTCTTCTCTATTACTTCGCAAATAAGACACCTTAGTTTATTGTAACTACCTGGATATTTGTAGATTCTAATTGAGCATAGATTGCAAATAGTTCGACCACATTTGGTGCATAAAACTTGGGCATCAAAATCAGTAGATTTGCAACAATGCAAACAAATATTATCTAATGAATCACCATAGCTTATAAGTTTTTCAAAAATGTATTTTCGAAACAAATAAGCTGGCTGCAAATTTGTCATTGAACAACTCTCCATGTAACATTTGGCGAATTGTAAAACAAAAATTCCACAATTAAAAGAATCTTTTTGAATTTCGTGTTCTATCGACACACTCCTAAAACTCCTTTCACTTATACGATCTAATAAAATTTTGTAGTAATTTATAAACTTTAAAGCAATTTGGGTTTGTCCAAAAGGATCAATGAATATAAACTTTTGTTTTAAAATATCTACAAACAAGACACAAAAATGACGGTTGTAGCAGTGCGGAATAATTAAATGGCGCCCACCGTCATTATAGGCAGATTTAATTAGTTCCTCATTTTGAAATCCATACTCGTCAAGTTGACATGGAACATTTATTATTGTCATATCAGCATTATAAAATACTAAAGCAGTTAAAGCAGCGTCTAAGATAAAGTTAGACAGCCACTTCTTGTTCTGCAGTGTTAATAAATCACTTAGTTCAATATAATATACAAACCGAGAAATATTTAATACATGTACAGACTCAAAAAGAGATTTACATGCTAGCACGTAAAAACTGCTATTTTTCATTGAAATTCCGGTTATTCTAAATAGATCAGCGATAACCTTCTTGTAGTTATCTTCCATTTTAAAGCTATCCTTTTCCAGAGAGTAGGTATGATCCAATTGAATTGTATCATTCAACTCTTTTAATCGGCAGGATCCCAAATGCTCTTCACGAACCTTATTTAGTTCGGAAAAATCACTTTTGAACAATCCAACCTTTAGTTTTTTAGGACCTTTTTTCTGCCAACTTTCTTTGAATGTTGACAGTTTTTTATCTGACATTTCTCTGAGAACTGTTTTTCTCTTAAAGGTAGGTTTTTTCGGCCTCGCCTTTATTACCTTACCATGGGTGAGAGGAGAACCAGAATATTCTGGATGTTCTAGTTCAATTTGACGAACCACAGATTTTGAAAGATCGTCAATTTTTCGGATAAATCTTCCTAATTTTATTCCTTGGTTCGATTTAACGACACTGCGTTTTAATGTCTTAAAAAATGACTCGATTGGACCATTGCACTGTGGGCCAGAAAGTTCATTTTTTGGCCAAAAATCTGTAATTTCTTTCCTAGGACAGTTAGAAGGATGCAGTTTTTTGCATTTTTTTCTTAAAAGATTGAACTTTCCAACGAACTAAAAGTAAAATTTCTTGGAATTTTATATGATTTAGATAATCCAAACCAAAGTCGGAAAATTTTATGCACTTTTCGGTTTATTATTTTTAAAAAAATAACTAGAAGACGCACTCAATCCATTTTCATACACGATAAAGTATGAGATAAAACAATTTAAAAAAAATTAACATCACTAAAAAATATTATGTCGTTTAAGATTTATGAACCGTAAAGAACTGCAACTTTCGGAAGCTCCCACTTCAACGTTTATCAAACAATCGATTTAAAAAAAATTTTTATTTTTTTTTTCTTCTTTTCTTTTAAGATTTTATAATCAAATTATTAAAAAAAATTGTTTAAAAAATATTGCTTTTTAATTTGTTTAATGTTAATTTGACATTTTCTGAAGTCATCACAAAAGAATGCTACATTTATACTTGTATAGTTCAGGTTAGTCATATTTCAGTTCTCATCTGAAGAAAGTACAAGAAAGTACAAGAAATGCTGCATACCTTTGGGCATACTAAAGTCTTCCCTTAAATCCCTTAGGCGCTCTGTCGGGCATTTCGTCTCTGCGCTGTAATTTCCTGTTTTATGGTTTCCAAATCTAAACTATATAGATTTCGAAACGACCATGGTCTATTAGTGTACGTAAAAAGTTGATTTTAGATGTTAGTCACACTAAAATCAAATTTGGCGCGCAAAATGTTCACTAGAACATGAAGAAAAAAAAGTACGGCATACTTTTGGGCTCTCTTAGCAAAGCTCATGAAAATGGCTCGACTTCGAGTTAAGCCTTCAATTAAAACTTAAATTACCGAAAACTAAGGCAAAACCGCATCGAGTCGGCGGTATACGCTTTTAGTAATTTGATCAACGAATTTTTTTTTGAAGGAATGAACTAATTTGGGGATGGCACTCAAAGGCACTTGAACAGCAAAGTACTCATTTGTTAAAAAAAGCCATAAAAATCCACAAATACATTTATTTTAGGAAACAAGTAAGTCATACGACCTATATTATATTTTTTATTTGTTGAATGTAATCACATCTACGAGTATAGTTAAGAGTCGAACAGCTACATCAGCATCTTTGACTTCAAGATTTTCTTTAATTTCTATCAATATTTGATGAATTTCCCACTTTGAAAATACGGTAAAAGAAAACTACTTGCCCGAATTCTTTAAAACTCTGTCATAAATTAGTTTAATGTATTATGAAAAGGAT
The DNA here is from genome assembly GCA_037075205.1 of Drosophila prostipennis. NCBI lineage: Eukaryota > Metazoa > Arthropoda > Insecta > Diptera > Drosophilidae > Drosophila > Drosophila prostipennis. The sequence continues at coordinate 62,665 of JBAMCJ010006923.1, forward strand.
TTCAAACTTATATTGGTCATTTTTCTAAAAAAAAAAATCGTATTTTTGGCCAAAACTCGGATCGGCTGGCCCAATGTGCATTGCTGGGCCTTTTATTGCTATCATCAATATAAATGCCCATGACATTGGTCCAAAATGGAGCAAAGACTATATACTTTCCCAAAATAACTTCAACCATTTTTGGATAGTAATAAATATTTTTTTGGTCAGTTTTTGTCTGCATTGAAATGGTTTTCGAAATTTCCTCAGCATAACAATTGAATAGTAACTTAAATTCACTCCTCTCCGCTATTGATTTCAGAGATTCATCTTGAATTTTCATTTCTGGCTTATCAAATTGTTCGTACTGGCTCAAATCAAAAGTTGCTGAGCTACCTCCGGACAAATAAGATATAGCGTCTACAACTTTATTATTTATAAAAGGAGATAAAAGAATGGTGGTTACGTTGCAAAACCATTCCTCTAAATCCTTAATATTAATAATATTATAGGCCAGCCCGAGAGCATTTCTAATAAAATCACGCAATTCAATGTTTTCCAAACCAACAGTTTTGTCGATATCGGCACACATTATTTTAGCATAATGACTTGTACAAAATTGAACGCATACAAATGGAAACATACCATGTTGGCCGTATAAAAAGCCATAGCACATTCGATTGTATTCGACAATATCCAAGCCGTTAAATTCTTTTAAAATTGCTCGTATCATAGCAAAACTAACATCCGTTATGATACGTTTGCATATTGGACGCTTGATTTTATTGGCTTTACAAAACATATTTAATTCACTTAAAAAGCGACCAATATCATAGGCGCCGTGATTTGATAAAATAGCGTGAGCCACATGGAACACCGTTTTGTGCTCGGGAATATGTGCAACCAATGAGTAGAGAAGAATTCTTTTCTTCACAAATTTTATTGATTGCACTACGCACCCGGTAGCATCCATATGTAACGTGTCCTTCTTGATTTTATTCAAGAGGAGAATTATGTGCTCTTTGTTCCACAAGTACACTTCCAGCTTTGTCGATAAAAACTGAATAAAGTGCGCAAAGTTATGGCATTTCATATCAAAGGCGTCTTTAAAAGGATCTTTCTCAAAATCGTCTTTACCATTCTCCTCTGATATAAAATTTCGGTAGTACGATAAATGTTTATTGATCATTTGATCGTTACCAATTAGAGCCCTGTTTGCGTTGGCATTATTGACCAATTTATTTCTAAATTCAAAAGCAGTCATGCCTTTAATATCTTTTTTAGCCATAAATCGATTTATAGCCCTGCACTGAGTAATTTGTTTACTATTTATGGAATGTTGTAACTTAATTCTATTTGAATAAATTTTAACAGTTCCATTAAACGATCCCTGAAACTTAAAGAAGTTGCAAGATGGATCTTTGCAATATCCATAAGCAGTATAAGAACCCTTATTAAGCCGAATAGACTTAAAATTTATCGAGCAAGCATTATTGACAGAAAAGAAATTTTCTCTTATAACGTGCTCAATACTCTGCTTCTCCGTGAACTTTGTGCAGCATTTAAGAACTGTTTCTTGAAAGTCCTGAATTTGCATTTCACCAAATAAAATTTCACAAGGCTCTGGTAAGCGATCCCGATTGGGATTGAAATTTACCATTTCCACGTCAATATTTAAACTTAAATTCCCAATCCGACAAGTCTTTCGAAGACATTTTAAGGTAGCTTCGATATGACTTTCATCTACAGGATTGGGAATTGAAGAGCTCAAAGAAATATAAGGATCAATTTCTAATCCTAGTTCGTCTTCACAGGACTTAGAATTTGGGAGGGGAACATCTGATAGTTCAACTAATGATTCCTCAGCCTTCTCTTTCAATAAAGTTTTTTCATTTAAATTAAATTTTTTCAGAACTCTCTTGTAGCTCAAGAGAATTTTTTTCTGCCATTTTTTTGGAGCATTCTTATGTAGAAAACTAGCTCTGTTGGCAGAACAAATATTTTTACGTATAAATGTAAAAATACCTTCATATTTATTATCGGATAAATGACCTGACGTTCCTATTACTCCTTCTTCTAAAGCGGCTTCTATGGCCTTTGATAAATTTAATGGTTTGTTTCTGAAAAAATATATAAAATAATTATATAATAATCGGCACTACATTTCAATAGAATCTAAAATAATATCTAAATTTGACTTTGGATTTTTGTTATTGTTTTATATTTCCTAGTGCCGCTCCAAAAATGTATTTCCTAAACCCAATAAAAACAATAAAACAATTTCTTACATTTAGATTTACTAGACAAACAAAATTATAGCTGGTTTCGTTTATAGATATATATTTATTTTATTTGGATTTATTTTAGAAAATTAAGCTACCCTAAGAAATGACAGCCATGTATATATACATATATACGTATACATGTATACATATATACATATATAGTGCCTATATCTAATTGCAAATGTACCCAATGCAAAAAAATTCAAATGCAAGTTTAGATTAAATATCCTGAAAGAATCAAGTCTATAATGGAAATTACCAAATAAAAGAATTCTAAAAGATCTAGATATATATACATTTTTCTATCCTTATTAAGGCAGCTATATAATGTAGACGTCCTAATTTTGTGACATTTAATTCGAAATTCTGAAATCTTAAAAAAAACTTATAACCCGGAGTTGGAGTAAATATCCAAAAAAATCAACGAAGCTACAATTTTTGTTCTTGTTAATGTTCCATTATTTTTTGATTGTCAGCATATGATGTATATGATATAGTCGTTTGACTTTTTGTTAATTTAATTCGAAATAAAAAAAAATTTTTTTTAAATATATTATATATTATATAGCTTCCCCCGAAGCTATAATTGTTTTTTCCGATCCTTCCCATAAGCTTGACTATGTTGCAAACTTCTGACTAAAATCATTATACCCTTTGCAATAATTTTAAAATTAAGAACATTTTTAACCTTTTGTTATATAATGTCAATTGGGTCAGAAAATATTATGGAAAAATAATTATTTTGGTTTGTTTGTTATATAATTATTTGGTAAATTTGATTAGTAAAATTGACTTGACTAAAAAAAGGTATTCTACTAATAAAATTAGTAACTACTAAAAATAGCTAGCTTGAAATTGCATACCTTTTAGGGGCTGTCCATATATTACGTAATCACCATTTTGGCGATATTTGACCCCCCCGCCCCCATGTAATCAATTCTTCATACAAAAAAAAAATAGTTTTGCACTAGAGTAATCATTTGGTTGAGCCCCTCCCCCCCCCCTAGGTGATTACGTAATATATGGACAGCCCCTTATAGGTAAATGGAGGGGCTTAAGTTGTTTTTAGAAAATTCGGTTTAAGAAATGTAATGACGACAGAAGAGCATTCGCCAACAATTAAAAAAACGACCGACATGTGTAAATGCACTTCACATTTCGATCGCTCACGGAGAGAAAAAGTTGTTTGCTTTTTTTGCATATTGCATACCTGTTAGAATTTTTTTAGGTACAAAAAAGCACAGACAACTAATAAAAACTACTTAAAAGCAAGAAACTAGCTAAATTAAGCAAACCGAAGTTTATATATGTACATTTGCCGATCGTTTCTGGGGCCGCTATATTATATTTATAGATATTCTGAAAAGTTGCAGAACTGTGCAACGCAGTGAAGGATACGCTTATTATGTATGTATGTATGTACTTACTGATGTATTTATATATATTTATTTATATTTATTTATTATACATATATGTACATATGTATACTTTACTGCGTTGCACACTTCTGGAACTATATTAGCATTTTCTTCTTATTTTGCAAACAAAAAATTATTTGTTACTAAAATAACTACAATATTTACATACATATGTATGTAAGACTTACAGACTTACTTTTTTTGCGTGTACTTCCCACTTGTTAAACGGCTGGATGCTTCAATTAGGTTTTGTGCTGCAATATAAATCCGTGTAAATAACATTTATCCTGCTTATGTATCTGGCGAAAGGATACTTACACATGATGAACGCTTCTGTTATGCTTAATACAATTAAATTAGCTGCTAAGTTTGCCTTGCTAAGTTTGTTGTTTTGCCTTGCTGCGCCGTCATTCCAAAGTTACGGGGAAATCGTTTGACAGGGTGGCAACGCCTTCTTGTACACAAGGGCTGGAGAAGAAATAATTAATATATTTTATAGAAACTCTTAAAATCGGAATTTCTATTAAACTACCGAACCGATTTTAATAAATGATACATCAAATTTATCAGGCGAGCAAGTATAATCTAAGGCATGTCTGTATTTCGTTGAAAAGTTTGTTGTTTTGCCTTGCTGCGCCGTCATTCCAAAGTAACGGGGAAATCGTTTGACAGGGTGGCAACGCCTTCTTGTACACAAGGGCTGGAGAAGAAATAATTAATATATTTTACAGAAAGTCTTATACCACCGAACCGATTTGAATAAATAATACATAAAATTTAAAGGGATTTTATTAAACTTTTATTTATTTTGTAATTAATATGTGAACATATATGTATGTATTTTTGTTATTGTTCAGCCTTGTTGGCGACCGCCTCCTGGCCAACACTTCCGACCGCGGCCGCCTCCTGGCCAGCATTTCCGACCGCGGCCGCCTCCTGATCAGCATTTCCCTCCGCGGCCGCCTCCTGGTCAGCGTTCCCGATTGCGGCCTCCTCTTGGCCAGTAGCCTGATTGGCGGCAGCCTCCTGGCGACGGCGATTCCGGCGGCGCTCGCGCACCTGGTCTCGGTTTGACCGTTGGTTTGGTTCTTGGCGTTGGGGGCGTTTTGGGGGGGGAGCCCCCTCGTCATCGCCTACGACGAAGTTGACAATGTTCTGAAAGTAAATAGGTAAAAATAAGTATGTTATTAATCTATAATTAATAGGGATTAGTAGGTTTTTAATACTTACGCTTTTAATTAGGGACACACGCGATTTCATCTTGACGTTGGTTCCGTTGAAAGTGGAAGTAAAGTTCCCGCGAATCGGGAGTGATGCCACACTTTCAGCTTGCTTTTATCGAAGTATCGATATAATGTGTTCTTAGTTACAAATTTGGAACAAATGAGATGCCGACAACGCGCTATGCGTTTTTCTCAAAAACTGACGGCTTTTCGTTAACCGTACCACATTAGTTAATTAGTAAAATTAATTTCCTTTCCACTGATGTACCGTGCATGTTGGTACAACGTCTGTGAAAGTCTAATTAATTGAAAATAAAGTTAGCGTCGAAACATAAATATTTTGCCAAGTGGTAAGAGTCTTGGGAGCGTAGAACAGGGTGGTTGCGGTTCCAAATTTGGAACAAATGAGATGCCGACAACGCGCTATGCGTTTTTCTCAAAAACTGACGGCTTTTCGTTAACCGTACCACATTAGTTAATTAGTAAAATTAATTTCCTTTCCACTGATGTACCGTGCATGTTGGTACAACGTCTGTGAAAGTCTAATTAATTGAAAATAAAGTTAGCGTCGAAACATAAATATTTTGCCAAATGGTAAGAGTCTTGGGAGCGTAGAACAGGGTGGTTGCGGTTCCAAATTTGGAAGAAATGAGATGCCGACAACGCGCTATGCGTTTTTCTCAAAAACTGACGGCTTTTCGTTAACCGTACCACATTAGTTAATTAGTAAAATTAATTTCCTTTCCACTGATGTACCGTGCATGTTGGTACAACGTCTGTGAAAGTCTAATTAATTGAAAATAAAGTTAGCGTCGAAACATAAATATTTTGCCAAATGGTAAGAGTCTTGGGAGCGTAGAACAGGGTGGTTGCGGTTCCAAATTTGGAACAAATGAGATGCCGACAACGCGCTATGCGTTTTTCTCAAAAACTGACGGCTTTTCGTTAACCGTACCACATTAGTTAATTAGTAAAATTAATTTCCTTTCCACTGATGTACCGTGCATGTTGGTACAACGTCTGTGAAAGTCTAATTAATTGAAAATAAAGTTAGCGTCGAAACAGAGTTTTTTCCCAAATGGTTAGTGTCATGAATACATTTTTTACATTGTGGTTCATGTCTTGGAACTTACTGGTTCAAATTCGAAACAGAGTTTTTCCCATATGGTTAGTGTCATGAATACATTCTTTACATAGTGGTTCATGTCTTGGAACTTACTGGTTCAAATTTTAATTTCGCGGCTCTTCATTTAACTTTTTATCTTCCCCCACTGTAAAGCGATTTTCTCAAAAACTGACGGCTTTATCTTTATGATTTTTTCACTGAACTTGCTTTAGGCGATCCCCAATCTGCCAATATACCGTGCATGTTGGTACAACGTCTGAGAGTGGAGCCCTGTGCAATTTAATATTTGCCCCCCTTTTTTGTATGGGGAAAATCCGAGGTGCATTCACTGTTAGGCGATTTTCTCAAAAACTGACGGCTTTAGCTTAATGATACTTTCTGACAAGAAGCTTGAATTAACGCCCAATAATCATGTTTACCGTGCTTATTGGTACAACCTCTGAGAGGGGAGCAATAAAGAAAATTGTGGGGACACGATTTTTTGAATAGATTTTTAATATACTTCTAGAAGTCGGATAGGCTTGCAACCTATCTAGATCGATAGATATTTTCATTCTATACAATTTTGCATTTAAAATTGTTCGATTTGGCCTCCAGAAGCCCCAGAAATCAAAAAAAATAAAAATTGGCCCCATGTTCCATATTCCACCGTTCCGCTATCGCCGCTAAAGTCACCGACGCTAACTTGACGCACATAAAAATATGTTGTGCAAAATATAAAGCAATAACTCGAACTGCACGGTCATACTGATAAGCGAGAAACACGATCACACCAATCGATTGTACAAAATATTCGATCACAAACGATCATTCGTGGGACGATCGCATTCGCTCACCGCCCATTTCGTTTCGCTCACCCGAAGCGATTAATCAAAACGGATAAGAGTAAATGATCGGGTGTATCCGAAAATGATTGATTCGTTGCAGCTCTCTGGTCACCACCCTGTGACATGTCACGTATGATTTCACGTGTGACATTCAGAATTTGTGCAATGGGTTGTCACTTAGGAAAATCCTTCATCGTGCCACCTGTGTCTTAGGTGATTTCATGTATGACTTTTGCAAAATGTCATCAGGCATTTCATAAAAAAAAAAAAGGGAGCACGCTATAGTCGGGTTGGTGTCCCGACTATCTAATACCCGTCACTCGGCTAAAGGGAGTGCGAGGGAGATGGAGATATTAACTTTGATCAGCAATAACTTTTTAACGAATGGTCCGATTTAAAAAATTTCTTCTACATTTCGATAGCTATTGATAAACACAACAAAACTGCATTTTTACTTTTCCGAGATATTTAAATTTTTAAAATCGTATATTAGCTATTGTGGGCGTTAGGGGGGGCGTGGCATCTTCTTGAAATAAACTTGCGCTGCGTAGGAACTCCAAGAATCTTCATGCAAAATGCCAATCCTCTAGCTTTTATAGTTTCCGAGATCTCAGCGTTCATACGGACGGACAGACGGACAGACGGACATGGCTGTATCGACTCGGCTAGTGACCCTGACCAAGAATATATATACTTTATAGGGTCGGAAACGCTTCCTTCTCCCTGTTACATACTTTTGCACGAATACAATATACCCTTTTACTCTACGAGTAACGGGTATAAAAATGACATACAAATTTATGTTTTACATTCATTTATTTAATTTTATTTATTTAAATTTATTTATTTCATTTTATTTATTTATATTTTTTATTTATGGTTTTTAAATTCTGTTATTTAAGTTACTGAAATTATTATTATTTCTAGATTTTTGTTTTACTAATTTGTTTTTAATATTAAGCAAGGCCTTTCGTAGGTACTTGTCTGGGTCTTCGGAATGGTGGGTCAATGCTCCTGAAAAAATTAAAAAAAAAGTATTACCATTTGTATTTAATATTCAAATAATTGCGTACTGACCATTAAGCACCGCATATAGCCCTCTGCGTGATTTTAAAGATATTTTCTTATTACACCCGTCCAGGTTGTAGTTAACAACCAGACTGTCGGAAATAACCAGCTTAAGGCGTTTTGATAAGTGTTCCTGGCCAATTATTTTAGTAAATAAAAAAAAACATATATAGACAGACGTTTTTTATGAGATATTTACCTACATAGAAAAAACAATGTAAAGACGAAAATACATATCTGGATATTGAATTACAAATTAGGTAGGGTATTTAAATTAAAACACGCTGCTTAATATAATTTTTAATATCCTAGTCAGCGACCGTAACTGTTGAGTTTTATTTTAAAATTAACATTTTAACAGTTATCCCTGATCCTAGGAAATTTCGAATTAAATATGCAGATATATATTTTCGTTTTTAGATTGTTTTTTCGTTGTAACTTATACTTACGTAAAACTCCTGGAGTTCAGGGGTCTTAGACTTCTCGAAGAAGTCCAGCTCCTCCTCCGTGTTTAGGGGAAGTCGACTCCTCCGTTAAACTCATCCTTGTTTTTTTTTAACGATCCCTTCAGCAAGGCGGTGTTTTTTCCCAATTTATTAGTTAGTACTTCCAGCTGATTTATTATTATCTGGTTCTCCTTGCGGAGCTGATGAACCTATTCTGTAAAAAAATATTTATATTAATAAATTTTAAGAAATATATAAACTTTTACAGAGTGTAGGTTTATTAAACTTACCTCTTAACGCAGACATTTCAGATGAATCTTAAAAAAAAAATTTTTTAAAACACAGGTTTATATACTACTAGAGACCGTTGGAGTTTCTGTAAAAACAAATATTTTATTAATGTGGGCATTGTTAGAACTATTTATATAGAAACAAAAAAATCAATTTCTTGTGTATACACTTACCTTTCTTATCAAACTGCAGCCTCCTTATTTTTGCTGGTTGAGACATACTAATTTAAAAGTAATTACAAATATTAGTAAAAAATAATAAATAAATTATAATAACATTAGTAAACAGAAAACAGAAAACAAAGTAAAAAACAGGAAATAATAAATAAAATTAGTAAATAAAAATAAATGAATCAAACTATATGAAAAACTTAGAAAAAAAAGGGAAGCAATAATCAAATTAAATAAAAATAATTGTAATTTTATTTATATTTTTGTTAAAGATTTTATCACCGCAAAATCACTATTTAATTGACCGCAGCTGTACTTATCACAATTAAACAGGCTGGCTTTAAAAAAAACGTTTATTACTTAAAACATGCACTAATTAATGTGTTTATTTTTATTTTTATACCCGTTACTCGTAGAGTAAAAGGGTATATTGTATTCGTGCAAAAGTATGTAACAGCTAGAAGGAAGCGTTTCCGACCCCATAAAGTATATATATTCTTGATCAGGATCACTAGCCGAGTTGATATAGCCATGTCCGTCTGTCCGTCTGTCTGTCTGTCTGTCCGTATGAACGCCGAGATCTCGGAAACTATAAAAGCTAGAAGATTGGCATTTTGCATGCAGATTCTTGGAGTTCCTACGCAGCGCAAGTTTGTTTCAAAATGGTGCCACGCCTCCTCTAACGCCCACAATAGCTTATAAACGATTTAAAAAATTTAAATATTTCGGAAAAGTAAAAATGCAGTTTTGTTGTGTTTATCAATACCTATCGAAATGTAGAAGAAATTTGTTAAATCGGACCATTCGTTTAAAACTTATGCCTGATCAAAGTTTTTGTCTCCATCTCCCTGGCACTCCCTTTAGCTGAGTTACGGGTATCTGATAGTCGGGACACCCGACTATAGCGTTCTCACTTGTTTTGTTTTGTTCCTTATTGTTACAAAACATTTCATTTTATCACTTTCGGCTAATGCACTCGGAACTTTCTAGGTTTTTTGCAAAACACAAATCGCTTTTAAAATTGGTGCAAATTAAAGTTAAGTCTATCACAATATCTTACATTTAAGGTAGCACTTACCTGACATTAATTTATGTGTATGTATATCACTTGTCACAAAATATTTAATTAACCACGAAAATATGTAACTCCTTCTCTCAGAAAACCACTGAAAATAACGCGATGCACCAGGTCTTCTTCTTACCGCTTTACCCGATTTCTTTTGTTTCATCTTTGCTGTTGGCGCGTGCCAATGCTCCTATACCCTTTTTAAAGCGGTACACGAGTATATTCCACTATATAATTTTTATTGATCAATAACAACGCAATTTCTTAAAGCTGTTAATAGTATAATATTTATATAAATAGGAGAGATGTCTGTAGGTTGGCACCCCTTTTGTTTTTAGTCTCCCATTTGGACATTCGCTTTTGAAACTTCACGTGTTAGGTACCGATCGAAAGCTTAGTCTTTTAGCTGTACAATAAAGCAAAAAAAAAATTTTTTTTTCCCTGGGGAAAACTAAAAAATAATTTTTTTTGAAAAGTGCCAAAAAATGACAATTTGAAAAAGAGGTCTGTAGGTTGAGACACTTTTAAAAGTCAATAATACTCACACCAAAAGTACTCCAAACTTTTAAAAACTATTTATTTATGTTAATTTAATCATTTTTAGTTCGTCTTAAATTATTTCCCATTCATTTTTTAAGAACTTAGACCAAATAACAATTAAAACCAAAAGGCTCATTGAACATTAGCTTTTCCCCTACACACAAAAAAAAAAACTTGGTAAAATCAACTGTAATAATTGTCAATCAGTCCCCAACTGCAAAAAATAGTCAATTCTACTAAGTAAATAGTTACTTTCACAACAACAAATACACACAATTAGCAAAGACACACACCTATATCCTTGACAAAATTGACAATTTTTTGCAGTTGGGGTCTTTTTGACAATTTTTTTTTTGTGTGTAATATCAAAGAAATGTACTAGACAGAAAGCGACCTCTGTCGGGCTAAGGCCTTTTTGTATGAAAAACGGGTGTCTCAACTTAAACGCTCAAAGTGTTCCAACTTACACAAAATGGGATGTTTCGGGAAAAAATTAATAACTTTTTTTCTGACTGTCACATTAAGCTGATTCTTTTTTTAATTTGTTAACAGTTAAATTACTAATGTTTTAAATCTCTTACAAAGTTAATTTAAGCACGTTCGTAATTTTTAATGGAATTTTGAAAAAAGTGGACAAAAACTTTTTTGGTGCAAAATGGTACACGACTCTCACAGCTTATATCAGGCTAGAGCCTGGCTTATGATGTTTTCCCCAAAAGGTTTGTCACTGAAAAGGACTACAAAAAAAAAAAAAAATTTTTTTAGTGGAAAAGTTTTGAGAAAATTGACTGTCTCAACTTACAGACTGTCTCAACCTACAGACCTCTCCTCTATTAAAGGACCATTTTTATACCCTTGCAGAGGGTATTATGATTTCAGTCAGAAGTTTGCAACGCAGTGAAGGAGACGTTTCCGACCCTATAAAGTATATATATTCTTGATCAGCATCACTAGACGAGTCGATCTAGCCATGTCCGTCTGTCCGTCTGTCTGTCCGTTTCTACGCAAACTAGTCTCTCAGTTTTAGAGCTATCGGGCTAAAACTTTCCCAAAAGTCTTCTATCTATTGCAGGTAGTATATAAGTCGGAACGAGCCGGATCGGACAACTATATCATATAGCTCCCATAGGAATAATCGGGAAAAAAAATGAAAAAAAATTATATCTTGGGTGTTTTTGAACCTATAACCTACTACTTTTGGAAATGCCATTTTTTATATAATTCTGAATTTCGAATAAAATTTTTTCAAAATCGGACGACTATATCATATAGCTGCCATAGGAACGATCGGAAAATTAATGGGAATATAATGGGAAATAAATTATTGCTTCGTTGACTCTTATTGTATTCTCTTCTACTCTGGGATATGACTCTTTTTAAATGTTTTCGAATTTCGATTTTAATTTTATCAATATTGAACTACTATATCATATAGCTGCCATAGCAACGATCGGAAAATTAGTGATTAATAGGAATTATCTGCAAGGGTATATAAGCTTCGGCTGGCCGAAGCTAGCTTCCTTTCTTGTTTTTACTAAACTAAAAAATTAAATTATAAAATCAAGTTAAATAAAAAACGTTATTAGTTAAATGTATTGTTTAAGTAAATTCAAATCAAACAAAAACACCTCTTAACGAGGTAAAAACATACAAAAGATCTGATATCATATTTTGTGACGAAAAATAATTTTACATTCGAAAATATAAAAACACTTTCTAAAATTTACTCATTCGGCCCGCTTCAGACAAATTTATAAGATTTTACCCACACGAACATTTTCTATTGTAGCGTGCCGAAAAAGTAAATTTTACATGAAGTCACGCGGATTCATATAACCGGAGATAAAGATTTTCAATGAGAGGGTACTTTTTCAAATTTGTCAATTTTTGGAAAACTTTAAAAAATTCTAACTAAAAAATAATTTTTTTTCGGACAAATCCTGATACACGTGGTTGCCCATTTTCCGAATAGAACATGTAAAAAAAATGTTCAGGCAAATCAAAAATGTAAAAATTTTTTTTGGCCCAAATCTGTTCGGCTTGTATTTTCGTTTCTTAATTACTTTTAAACGTGATTTTTTACAGTAATGTGTTATATACCAAAATTTAAGGAATCTCAAGGGCTATACAGTTTAAAGTTGTAAGAAAAATCGTTAGAGCCGTTTTTGAGAAAATTAAAAAAAAGTTTAAACAAATTTTCTTTTGTTCATATCTATTTAACTATTACATTTACATTACAACATTGCATATAGAAGGCGTTTATAGCATTTAAAAATACCTTTCAAACGAGATGCAGCACAAGTCTGCAGCTTTAGTAGTATAGAAGTTACGGCTTTCCGAATTTTAGCTATTTATAGCTGTTTTCCCGCTAAACTAGCGGGTTTTTCCAAAAGTGGTAGAACAAAAGTTTTTTATATCGATGTGATGAACGTCATATCAAATTTTCAGAACTTAAAAAACATATTTTGGACAAACTGACAAACTGACAAACTGACAAACAGAATTAAATTTTCATTTTGGGAAGAAGAAGGAAATCTTATTTTGGCTATTGAGCGGAGCGTCCGATTTTCTGATATGACCCCTCATATTAAGCGCATTTTCAGTAGCAATACAACCAATTATCCCCACCGGCCCCAACAGATCCAAATTTCTAAATTTTCACTTTTACACTTTCACCGCTCTCCCTCCCAAACCAATTGATTTTCTTGAGGTCTTGGTATGCAATCCTTTAAGTTTTAGCAAGACCTTTAATTTGGTGTATTACTCATTACGATCGGACTATCACAGCAGATTTTCATTTCTTCGTGTATATATAGTAGTCGCCTTCGCACACTCTCCTGGTGCGCTTCGTCACTACATGGACTGCCGTCCATAGTGATTTCCTATTTTTTTATGATCAAATAATTTAGGTTTATAACACGAAATTAATTTGTTTATTTCGAAATACAATAATGCTCCTCAAATGTAAGGGCATACACATGTCGCTGCGTCACACAAATTAGTTCAGCCAAATTTTGGTCGCTAGCTGAACATAACCATAGAGTAAGAAACTATATACAACCCTAGTCAAAAGTATTTTCACAAATTTGAATGTTAACTGTACTCATATTTTGAACTTATAATATAAACATTTTGGCACCTATGGAAAGAGCACTTCAATTCCGTTTAAATGACACAACAATTTTCTTAACCTATTAAATTTGAAAAGTTAGAAAATTAGACATTTTTTTTTGAAAGTCAAATTTTCAACTTTTTTCCTGGGGCTTAAAACAAAAATGTTTTGAAGCAAAGTGGTTCCCCAATCAAAATTCAAAATATTTTTCCTTGTATTTTTTATGATTCTTTGAAAATGACAATTTTAGACGCTTTTTCCTCCTTTTCATACAAAATTTTACTGAGATGTCTCCATTCAAAATATCATAAAAAATACAAGGAAAAATATTTTCAAAACATTTTTGTTTTAGGCCCCAGGAAAAAAGTTGAAACTATGACTTCCAACAAAATTGCTCACTTTTCAAAGGGGTCTTAATGGGATAAGAACATTTTTGTGTCATTTAAACGGAATTGAAGTGCTCTTTCTATAGGTGCCAAAAGTTTATATTATAAGTTCAAAATATGAGTACAGTTAACAATAAAATTTGTGAAAATACTTTTGACCACCCCTGTAGACTCTATATAATAGATACACCATTTGCTCTGCCCGAACCTCTGCCCAAGCTCTGCTGATAGCCAATTCAAGGCCAACTTCGAAGCGAACTTCTGTGCGAAGCAATGGCAATAGTGGTTAGAGTCCACATACAAAATAAAATCTTATAAAACTCACCATGGGCCTGGAATGAATGTTTGAATCGAACATATTAAAAATTAGCGAAATTCTCGTTTTTCGCCCAGGTGGAATCATTGGCGAATTCGCAGAGCAAATGGTGTCTCTATATAGTTTCTGACTCCATGATTTTACCATCGAACGTCCGAGCGCAGCCAACACGCTTTCGCTCTCTTCAACACATACTTCGAACATCAGTATCCCAGCGGGAAAAAACCACTGGAAAATATGTAATTATACCCGTTACTCGTAGAGTAAAAGGGTATATTGTATTCGTGCAAAAGTATGTAACAGCTAGAAGGAAGCTTTTCCGACCCTATAAAGTATATATATTCTTGATCAGGATCACTAGCCGAGTCGATCTAGCCATGTCCGTCTGTCCGTCCGGATGAACGCTGAGATCTCGGAAACTACAAAAGCTAGAATATTGGGATTACCAACACATATTCTTGGGCTTCCTACGCAGCGCAAGTTTATTTCAGCGGACCGCCACGCCCCCTCTAACGCCCATAATCGCCCACAAACCATACTAAAATGTGTCTGGCGCCCACATGTCATATATATAATCAGGTTGTTTCGTATAAACTATTTTGTGGAGGAGTGACAAAGCTTTAAGTTTTATCAAATTCGTCAAACTTATATCAAAAATCCTATTTGAATAACAAGTAACATGGTGATATATCTTAACATTGAATACATAACGGGCAATACTATTGAACGCTACATTTAATTTGTGTTGGCTGGCTGCATCAAATCTTTCCCACAAAAAATTCTTAATTTGTAATATTTGTACGTGTATTTATTAAGAATATTTACAGTGGAAGCATTAGAATTAAAATTTGTTATTGTCTGAAGCATTCTCGGTTTTGTTTTTGCAGGTTTTAGGTATCCATGTCTTGTGAGCCTGTCTTCTGAAAATATCGAAAATAATTAAGATATAAATATATGACCAGGAATAATAATAAGAGTAATTACCATTATTACATCTCCGTACAAAATTAAGGGATCTCTCCAGAAATTATGCCATGGCCGATCATTTACCCTCTGATCAGCTGTTTTATGTCGGGTATCTATAACAAAAACAGGCGAAACAGTTTTGGTCCCAAGAATCGGCCTGCCTGAAATGAATCTTATATTTTGATTATATTAAACAACTAAATTAGTACTGATGTACTATTCATACAACCATTTAATGAACACCGCACACCATTTACCACTGGTGAAGATTAAAAACATTTCAAGTGACACTGAAATGCAGAATTTGTGTTGGAGATAGCATCTGGAGGCTTATATTTATTATTGGCGAAAATATCCGTGGTACTAACCTCTGTAACACTGAAATAAAGATTATTTAACGGCAACATTTATTTTATTACTCACCTAGTTCTTGGTTTTTAGATTAAAATTGACTATTTTCACTTTTTGCAATGCAATTTTATACCGATGTGACCGCGCATCATTTATTTGATAATACCAACATTCCGAAGAAAGACAATATTTGGTAATAATTTCGTTGTAACTTAAGGTCATACTTTGCCCGCGAATAAATATATTTCGTTTAAATAATATTTTTCAGGGACCATTATCATTAAAGGTTACGTATATTATAGGTATATTAGGTATTTTTCGCCAATTTAATTTCATGTTAAGTGTTATCAATACTACCAACACGAATTTTTATTTTTTAACAACACTTAAAAATGGCTTAAATTAATGGGAATCCTTTATAAATTTGATCAAACAATTTGATCGTCTGGTCGTGTCTTTACTCTACAATTTTTTTTAATTTCTTATTCTTATTTCTTGAATATTTATGAATATTTTGCGAAATCCAGTTTGTAGCATTGGGTTCGCGTAACATGGATTTGAAATCAAATTGGCACACAATCTAAATCTTGCCGTGTGGCACGGCGAGTTTTGTTTTTGACTAAAATAAACTAAAACCATCAATAATTATTATGATTATAGTTATTAAGTTTAATTTATTTGATTAAAAATTATTAATATTTTGTCTACGTATTTTAAAAATACTAACAAGTTAAGATAAATGCGAGAACAAGGCTTTTGGCTTTGGTGTAAGTCATAGAATTTTGGACTATCATAAGTTGGTGATTTTTTGTTAAAAATATTAAAATCGGGGTGACACAGAAATCACACAGCGCATAAGTGGCCTAAAATTGATGCTATTCAGAAACCCACACCATTTAGCGCTCCGAAATTATCTCTTCCATCACCACTGCCTGCTAAAAAAAAGAAGATTTCCAGTACACTAAAAACCAACTTCTCACTTTCCCGCTGGGATCTGCACACACCTAAACTATCGAACAGTTCGAGCACCTGCACGAAGCTAACACACACACAAACTTTCGTCGCACGATCGAACCAAATTTCCAAACAAACATGTTTGTTGGTTTTTAGTGTACTGGAAATCTTCTTTTTTTTAGCAGGCAGTGGTGAGGGAAGAGATAATTTCGGAGCGCTAAATGGTGTGGGTTTCTGAATAGCATCAATTTTAGGCCACTTATGCGCTGTGTGATTTCTGTGTCACCCCGATTTTAATATTTTTAACAAAAAATCACCAACTTATAATAGTCCAAAATTCTATGACTTACACCAAAGCCAAAAGCCTTGTTCTCGCATTTATCTTAACTTGTTAGTATTTTTAAAATACGTAGACAAAATATTAATAATTTTTAATCAAATAAATTAAACTTAATAACTATAATCATAATAATTATTGTTGGTTTTAGTTTATTTTAGTCAAAAACAAAACTCGCCGTGCCACACGGCAAGATTTAGATTGTGTGCCAATTTGATTTCAAATCCATGTTACGCGAACCCAATGCTACAAACTGGATTTCGCAAAATATTCATAAATATTCAAGAAATAAGAATAAGAAATTAAAAAAAATTGTAGAGTAAAGACACGACCAGACGATCAAATTGTTTGATCAAATTTATAAAGGATTCCCATTAATTTAAGCCATTTTTAAGTGTTGTTAAAAAATAAAAATTCGTGTTGGTAGTATTGATAACACTTAACATGAAATTAAATTGGCGAAAAATACCTAATATACCTATAATATACGTAACCTTTAATGATAATGGTCCCTGAAAAATATTATTTAAACGAAATATATTTATTCGCGGGCAAAGTATGACCTTAAGTTACAACGAAATTATTACCAAATATTGTCTTTCTTCGGAATGTTGGTATTATCAAATAAATGATGCGCGGTCACATCGGTATAAAATTGCATTGCAAAAAGTGAAAATAGTCAATTTTAATCTAAAAACCAAGAACTAGGTGAGTAATAAAATAAATGTTGCCGTTAAATAATCTTTATTTCAGTGTTACAGAGGTTAGTACCACGGATATTTTCGCCAATAATAAATATAAGCCTCCAGATGCTATCTCCAACACAAATTCTGCATTTCAGTGTCACTTGAAATGTTTTTAATCTTCACCAGTGGTAAATGGTGTGCGGTGTTCATTAAATGGTTGTATGAATAGTACATCAGTACTAATTTAGTTGTTTAATATAATCAAAATATAAGATTCATTTCAGGCAGGCCGATTCTTGGGACCAAAACTGTTTCGCCTGTTTTTGTTATAGATACCCGACATAAAACAGCTGATCAGAGGGTAAATGATCGGCCATGGCATAATTTCTGGAGAGATCCCTTAATTTTGTACGGAGATGTAATAATGGTAATTACTCTTATTATTATTCCTGGTCATATATTTATATCTTAATTATTTTCGATATTTTCAGAAGACAGGCTCACAAGACATGGATACCTAAAACCTGCAAAAACAAAACCGAGAATGCTTCAGACAATAACAAATTTTAATTCTAATGCTTCCACTGTAAATATTCTTAATAAATACACGTACAAATATTACAAATTAAGAATTTTTTGTGGGAAAGATTTGATGCAGCCAGCCAACACAAATTAAATGTAGCGTTCAATAGTATTGCCCGTTATGTATTCAATGTTAAGATATATCACCATGTTACTTGTTATTCAAATAGGATTTTTGATATAAGTTTGACGAATTTGATAAAACTTAAAGCTTTGTCACTCCTCCACAAAATAGTTTATACGAAACAACCTGATTATATATATGACATGTGGGCGCCAGACACATTTTAGTATGGTTTGTGGGCGACTATGGGCGATTGTGGGCGTTAGAGGGGGCGTGGCGGTCCGCTGAAATAAACTTGCGCTGCGTAGGAAGCCCAAGAATATGTGTTGGTAATCCCAATATTCTAGCTTTTGTAGTTTCCGAGATCTCAGCGTTCATCCGGACGGACAGACGGACATGGCTAGATCGACTCGGCTAGTGATCCTGATCAAGAATATATATACTTTATAGGGTCGGAAAAGCTTCCTTCTAGCTGTTACATACTTTTGCACGAATACAATATACCCTTTTACTCTACGAGTAACGGGTATAATTACATATTTTCCAGTGGTTTTTCCCGCTGGGATGCTGATGTTCGAAGTATGTGTTGAAGAGAGCGAAAGCGTGTTGGCTGCGCTCGGACGTTCGATGGTAAAATCATGGAGTCAGAAACTATATAGAGACACCATTTGCTCTGCGAATTCGCCAATGATTCCACCTGGGCGAAAAACGAGAATTTCGCTAATTTTTAATATGTTCGATTCAAACATTCATTCCAGGCCCATGGTGAGTTTTATAAGATTTTATTTTGTATGTGGACTCTAACCACTATTGCCATTGCTTCGCACAGAAGTTCGCTTCGAAGTTGGCCTTGAATTGGCTATCAGCAGAGCTTGGGCAGAGGTTCGGGCAGAGCAAATGGTGTATCTATTATATAGAGTCTACAGGGGTGGTCAAAAGTATTTTCACAAATTTTATTGTTAACTGTACTCATATTTTGAACTTATAATATAAACTTTTGGCACCTATAGAAAGAGCACTTCAATTCCGTTTAAATGACACAAAAATGTTCTTAACCCATTAAGACCCCTTTGAAAAGTGAGCAATTTTGTTGGAAGTCATAGTTTCAACTTTTTTCCTGGGGCCTAAAACAAAAATGTTTTGAAAATATTTTTCCTTGTATTTTTTATGATATTTTGAATGGAGACATCTCAGTAAAATTTTGTATGAAAAGGAGGAAAAAGCGTCTAAAATTGTCATTTTCAAAGAATCATAAAAAATACAAGGAAAAATATTTTGAAATTTTTTTTTGCAGTTATTATTAATTTTGATTGGGGAACCACTTTGCTTCAAAACATTTTTGTTTTAAGCCCCAGGAAAAAAGTTGAAAATTTGACTTTCAAAAAAAAATGTCTAATTTTCTAACTTTTCAAATTTAATAGGTTAAGAAAATTGTTGTGTCATTTAAACGGAATTGAAGTGCTCTTTCCATAGGTGCCAAAATGTTTATATTATAAGTTCAAAATATGAGTACAGTTAACATTCAAATTTGTGAAAATACTTTTGACTAGGGTTGTATATAGTTTCTTACTCTATGGTTATGTTCAGCTAGCGACCAAAATTTGGCTGAACTAATTTGTGTGACGCAGCGACATGTGTATGCCCTTACATTTGAGGAGCATTATTGTATTTCGAAATAAACAAATTAATTTCGTGTTATAAACCTAAATTATTTAATCATAAAAAAATAGGAAATCACTATTATAAGTTGGTGATTTTTTGTTAAAAATATTAAATTCGGGGTGACACAGAAATCACACAGCGCATAAGTGGCCTAAAATTGATGCTATTCAGAAACCCACACCATTTAGCGCTCCGAAATTATCTCTTCCCTCACCACTGCCTGCTAAAAAAAAGAAGATTTCCAGTACACTAAAAACCAACTTCTCACTTTCCCGCTGGGATCTGCACACACCTAAACTATCGAACAGTTCGAGCACCTGCACGAAGCTAACACACACACAAACTTTCGTCGCACGATCGAACCAAATTACCAAACAAACATGTTTGTTTGGAAATTTGGTTCGATCGTGCGACGAAAGCTTGCCCTGCAAGCAAAGAGGCGATATTTCTATCGCCTATCGTCCAGAAGTCACTTCTTAGTAACTTCTGGAAAATAGAAACACGACAGAACACATTTTACAAAAACAAAATATACATCTATCGCGAAGAAGTCACTTCTTAGTCACATCTGGAGGATAGAAATACGATAGAACACATTTTACAAAAACATAAAGGGTCACGATCGTGGAGAAGTAACTTCTAAGACACTTCTAGGCGATAGAAATACGATAGAACACATTTTACAAAAACAAAAAGGGTCGCGATCGTGGCGAAGTAACTTCTAAGGCACTTCTGGATGATAGAACACATTTGACTACCTAAAAAGGGTTCCGATCGTGAATCGTATACCTTAAAACTACCCTTTTTTCTGTGACCTACGCACTTTTTTGTTTTGAATTCAAGCGTCAGTTTGTTTCGAGATTTCTTTGTGATCAGTGCGAATTATTCTGAATTTCTGTGTTTGTGATGAAATGCGGAGTGAACCTGTTATTTTTTAGATATTACACGGTTGAAAATTAAAAAACTTCAATATTTATTTACATCAAAAATAAAATTGGTTGGAGAAAACGATGTTTAAAGGAAACTCTGGGCAAACCGAAAACTTAACTATACGCCACTTATTTGATTATAAAAGGTAAATACCTTCTCCGATTTTTATGACACAATATTAATTTTTTTTCGTTGTTTTAGAAATTTTTATAGACCACGGAACTGGAATTAAATTAAATAATACAACACCGTTTCCTACAAGCTTATGGACCGTGTTCACATGCCGCATTGCTTTCCTAATTACATATTTATTTCAAGAAATGTGTTAAAAGAATAAAAATGAAAAATGAGAACAAAAACATATTTTCCTTTTAACCATTTTGCAATTGGGAAAGGGTCTTCTAGGTATCTTGTACAAGTGTCTTCTGAGTAACTCCCAGAAGTGACTTCCGCGATATCGCATTCGGATCGCCGAAGTCACCCCCGTCGGGAAGAAATGTTCCACTACGGCGGCACTTCTAGAAGCGTCGCCGAAGTCACTTCTAGAAGTGTCGCCGATATCGCGGACGATCGTTTTCATCTTCCAGACGTCACTAAATAGTGACTTCCGCGATAGAAAATGCTTGCAGGGCCATTTTCTTGGAAAAAGCGCCAGCGCAGCGGTAGCGACGCCGCCGCAATGCAAAATATGGGGTGCGTGAGCCGCTATCAAAGAGAAGAGGCTTGAGGCTTTGCGAGTAAATCGTGAGACTTTGCAAAAACCCGGGAAACCGCACCGTGAAAATTCGACAAGTGTGTGAAAAACGTGTAAACGACAGTGGCGAAGTAAAAAACAGTTCGAACAAAGACAGCTAGCACACACACAAGCCTTCCTCGCAACACACCGCCCACACACAGGGCAGTTTTGATTTTGCCGCCCTAGACCGCAGAATAATTTCATTTTTTTTATCATTTTGTTATTGACCTTGACGGTTGCATGCCTTTCCACATTAGGAGTTAAAGAAGAAGGTTTTTTGTCAGTTGTACATAGTAAGATAATATATCTGTAGATGAGTGCTTGTTCGGTGCCCAAATTGAATTCGGTTCGGCTGCATCGCATTCTACCTTTCGAGAGGTAGAATGCCCAATGTGCGGTGCCCAAATTGAATTCGGTTTACCTCTCAGAAACCGAATTCAATTTGGGCACCGCACTTTGGGCCAGCGAGCCGATTTTTTGACGAAAATTAATGTTTTAAAGCTAGGTTCTTCAAATTTGGTACGTATTATAGTGTCGATGCACATAAAAATATATCTAAGTTTCAGACCGATCTGACCACGCCTTCCCCAGCCGCCCATATGAGATAGGTTTCCTCTTATTGATACTTGTACGGTAATAAATAATGCTAGCACTCGTTTAATTCAACAAATGTTTTTAATTCATGTTTTAAAAACTTAACCTTAATATTAATAAGTAAAAAATAACAATGCATTCAAAATGACTATGAATAAGTATTTTACATTTAAAAATGTTCCTAACAATCGTCTTCTACATGAATTTCTATTGAAAACGGATTTTCAGAGTCAGAATCTGAATCACTGTCACTATTGCTAGTATTAAAATCGGGAACATTGTTATTATTGTTCATGTTACAAGAATATAGCGAGTTTGGTGAATCCAAAAGATGTATTACGTCTGCTACAATATGTGGGATTTATACATATCCGGGCAAAATGGAGCAAAAAAGCTTAATAAAATTAGTATATATACACTTTGCACTTTAATGACACATAGTTACTTTTTGGCACAAGTTGGCACAAAATTTGTTATAATCTACAACAGACGGGTTAGCAGGTTAGCTTTTTTCTACTTTTGGACAACATCAATAAACGCACACATTATCAAACATGAACAAAGACTTTTTTAATACAAATATTCTACATACCTTTGGCTTTCTTTTCCTTACTTTTAGTACTTCAGTAATTTTAAACCACAACAATTTTGGCACGCTCGTAAGAAAACAAAATCTTTCCCGCGCTTTTTAGTTTCGCACGCATGCAATCAAACAGCTGACTTTGAAGGGCTGCCAAAATTTCAGGGATGCATCAAAACAATTAAAATCTTTTGATTCATTTTAGTCAAAGTATATACTATTCAAATTTTATTATTAAAAAAGGTTTACTTTCTATGAAAAATTTGAATTTTCGTCGAAAAATCGGCTCGTTGGCCCAATGTGCTCTCGTAAAACTTCCGCTTCTATTGTCAACAAAGTCAAAGAATTGAAGCGATTTTGTCCAATAGTTGATCTCAAATAAATTTTAACTCGTTTTAAACAAGAAAACGATCTCTCACCGCTGCAGTTTGTGATAGCCATGGAAAGGAAAATTCTGTAAGCAATGTCGATATTTGGAAAAACTTCGACAAGATCTTTACATCTGAAAAAGTTTAAAGTTTAAGTATGCCTTTAAATTGGGGATGTCGAAAATATATCAAAATATCAATATATCGATATTTTTTGCGAAAAAATAAATATTTTTATCGTGATATTTTTTTTGAATAATTACACCAGTTTACAAAAAAAAAATTGATTTTGACGCTTTTTTAATTTCTAACTCGACCTGTGCTTAACCGGCATTGAGTTTCATTCATTAGTTTAGAAGCTACACTTTGTCAAAGTTGAAAAAGGTTGAAAAAATGCAAAAATGCTGGTATAAATAGCTTCGTTAAAAATACACGCCTAAAAACCGAAATTAATTTTTCTCTGGTAGAAGGTTCTTAGACGAAGAAAACAAGATATTGATCATTGCAATCCACCAGCAAATTAATTTGATATGCATTTTTGAAGCTTCCGAAAACGGTGATTTTTTGGCCGTTTACAGCTGTTAACTGGCTCAACAGGGCGCTAACAGGGCTGTAATACCCGTTTTCCCCAACGTAAAAAATCGATATAAAATCGAAGCCTTGGTTGTTTTTGGAGTTGATGGTCTTATTAGTTGGCTTAAAGATGTATCTTTAAGTAGAAGTTATAAAACTAATTTCGGTTTTTATGCGTGTATTTTTAACGAAGCCATTTATGCCAGATTTTTTGCATTTTTTCAAACTTTTTCCACTTTGACGAAGTGTAGCTTCTAAACTAATGAATGGAACTCAATACCGTGTATAAGAAAGTTAGAGGGCAATCTATTACCTGTGAAATGATGGACGCAATCGGTTAATCACAGCGGCTGGCGTCCTGGCTAACCGTATGTTCATGTTTTAACATGCGATCGTTTATTTAACAGTGGGTTCTCGAAATATGTTATAGTATCTATAGCATTGGTAACCCAATCCGTTGTCTCGTCATCCTCGCAGACATTTAGGAGATTTATATCGAATTCCTGCTGCTTTATTTTTCCTTTCAGTTGAAAGGTAGCTTTTTTCAACATATTCATTAAAGATTTGCCGACTTGTGATTTTTCTACCTAGTCCATATTGTTAATCGACTTTGAGCGCCCTAGCACTTGGGGAGAAAACGCTGTAGTCGAGTACCCCGACTATCAGAAACCCGTTACTCAGCTAAAGGAAGTGTGAGGGAGATGGAGATATGCATGCAGCAAAGCGACTGCTTGCACTGCTTCATTTCCATTACTTGATCATAACTTTGTAATGAATGGTCCGGTTTCAAAAATTGCATTTATAGTTTTCCGGAATCTTTAAAGATGTGGGCGCCACATAGATTATAAAGTCGTTTAAAGCGATTGCGGGCGTGGCGATCGCCTGAAATTAGTATTCAAGTAGTATTTCAGTACTTTTAGTAAGTATTTTAAGCGTTAAGGCGATTTTTGTTTCTCGGCGTTTCGGTATTTTTTTGGGAAGGAAATGCAATTGCACTGCAAAAAAGAAAACTAGTTGTAAATTCTATCATTCTCATTTCCACTCCAATGTGAATCTACATAGCCAACAAATATATTTTCAAAATTTAAATATTTCTTAAAAATGAGCTTCATATTAATATTTCCTTTAAGATATCTTAAAACCAGGGAATAAAACCAGAACCCGAACCGATAACCGAAATAAACCGATTCCTAATAGAGAACCGGAACCGGTACAGAGACCAAAATACAAATTTAATTTCGAACCGATCGCCGTATTGCTGGTACCGGTACGGTTTTGGTACTCATTTACTAAGTTCGTTAAAAATCCTTAAACAAATACATTCCCATAATATGGGTCCCATATGTATGTATCAGCTCTTACTTTCCGCTATATTCGGGGTGTCACAGAAATCTCTTCCAACCAAATTTCCCCCCAAAAGCAAATCTCGGTGTCACAGAAACCGTTTGAAAATCAAGTACACGGTTTTAAACCAACCGAATAGTAGGCATTGAAGCAAATGTTCCGAAAATCAGAGCAAATGTACTCCGAAACTCCTAGAAAACTCTACAGATTCTGTGACACCTACGGTTCGATGAGTTGGTTTCCAAACCAACCGTACCCAAATCCGTCGCCGGTTTCTGTGACACCCTAGATTGACTTCTTTTTTTCTCTTTTTAGCAGAGACACTCTTGGACTAAACATCTGCCATTCTTAACGCCATTCTACGCGTTTTTTTTTGAAGAAGCTAATAATCATGTTTCTTATAAATAAAAAAGTTAAAAAATTTAGTTAAAATCTAAATTATAAATAATTTAAAGTACTAATTGAAATTTTTTTTTACTGTACCGGTACGTACCGGTACCAGAACCGGAACCAAAATAGCAGTACCAAAATATAACCGTTTACCGAATAAGCAGATTTGGTATGGGACCAGTACCGGAACCGGAACCGAAATAAGATTCGGTTTGATTAAAACCCTTTTTAAACATTTCCATAGTTCTATATTATTTGTATACCCTTGCAGAGGGTATTATGATTTCAGTCAGAAGTTTGCAACGCGGTGAATGAGACGTTTCCGACCCTATAAAGTATATATATTCTTGATCAGCATCACTAGACGAGTCGATCTAGCCATGTCCGTCTGTCCATCTGTCTGTCTGTTTATACGCAAACTAGTCTCTCAGTTTTAAAGCTATCGGGCTAAAACTTTCTTAAAAGTTTTTTTTCTTTTGTACGTAGTTTATAGGTTGGATCGAGCCAGATCGAACAACTATACAAGAGAGAACGCTATAGTCGGGTTGGTATCCCGACTATCTAATACCCGTCACTCAGCTAAAGGGAGTGCGAACGCTGTAGTCGGGTTGGTGTCCCGACTATCTAATAAACGTAACTCAGCTAAAGGGAGTGCGAGGGAGATGGAGATAAAACTTTGATCAGTCATAAGTTTTAAACGAATGGTCCGATTTAAAAAATTTCTTCTACATTTCGATAGGTATTGATAAACACAACAAAACTGCATTCCTACTTTTCCGATATTTTAAAATTTTTCCAATCGTATATAAGCTATTCTGGGCGTTACAGGGGGCGTGGCACCTTTTTGAAATAAACTTGCGCTGCGTAGGAACTCCTAGAATCTGCATGCAAAATGCCAATCTTCTAGCTTTTATAGTTTCCGAGATCTCAGCGTTCATACGGACAGACAGACGGACAGACGGACAGACAGACATGGCTAGATCGACTCGGCTAGTGATCCTGATCAAGAATATATATACTTTATGGGGTCGGAAAAGCTTCCTTCTAGCTGTTACATACTTTTACTTTAATATTACTTTAATACTTTAATATTGAATTTCGAAAAAAATTGTATCAAAATCGGACGACTATATCATATAGCTGTCATAGAAACGATCGGAAAATTAATGGGAATATAATAGGAAATAAATTATTGCTTCGATGACTTTTATTGTATTCTCTTCTACTCTGGGATATGACACTTTTTAAATGTTTTCGAATTTCGATTTTAATTTGATCAATATCGAACTACTATATCATACAGCTGCCATAGGAACGATCGGAAAATTAGTGATTAATAGGAATTATCTGCAAGGGTATATAAGCTTCGGCTGGCCGAAGCTAGCTTCCTTTCTTGTTTTTAATTTATTTTACCCACAAAATCGCCATAAATCAAGTTTGAATTTTATTTTTCATCACGAAGAATAACTTTTATTTTTCAACTTGTATTATAAAACTCCATTAATAACAGTTATTCCTTGAGTTTTACTGTACAAAAGCCGAAAATAACTGTTAAAATGTGATTTTAAAATAAAACTATTAACAGTTACGGTCCCTGCTAAAATCAATTTACAAAACAGGTATAATTATGCCCCTTCGAATGCGATACCGTGCAAGGTGGTGCAACCACTATGAGAGCTGTATTAATTCAGTAAAGTTAGCATAGAAAATATATGTATATTTACATAGTTGATGTCATGGGTGTGAGGTGTCTCGCTGGCGCAGGCAGTGGAAAACGACACCACAAAACAGTAAATGGCCATCATGAACACTGATCACTGATGGATTTCTTAGTAACTTTAGTAACTTATTCTGTTTTCTGGATTTGCCTGGAATTGGATTTAAGTAGGGCTAATATACCGCCCACAACTAGGAAACCATCCCCAAGAGATGACGTCACTATCCGAAAAATATGTCCGCCCTCAGTTTCGCAAGAGAATCCATTCTGCGTAACATCTGCTGGAACAACAATGCAACTCACCTGGTCAACCCTTCTCTTTTTCATTGTCCGGATGAGCCTGGCTTTGGATCTACGTCGTGCGGATCCGCCACTCCGAGATTAGCCATTTAACAAGGAATGGCCACAGCGAGTAAAGACGACTTATAAGGCGACGCAAACGCACTTCCCCAACCGATATGCCCAAAGAATACTTTACAAAATGCGTTATAATGGGACAGAGATCAATACGTAGTAAATCCAAAGATTTCATATTCAATCCAAATAGTTTTCGCTTTGATTTTCATCCATTGCGATTTTTATTAAATATAAATATGTGCATATTAACTTTTTTCAATATTTAATTTAAATATTTTCGGAAAGATTTGAATATTTAAATTAAATTTAAGCCAAATTTATGTTAAATGCAATGCATATTTCTAATAAATACAATGACTATTTGATTTCAAACTTTAAAAGTTTTAATTACACAAAGACCATATTAAATTATAATACTTAAATAATTAAAAGAATAACCGAAATGTTAAAATTCAATATAAGTCGTATTAAGATTCAATACAATACATATTTTCTCAAAATATGACAATTGTAATTATTTAAATATATTTTGAACACCTAAAAAAATCAGTACACAAATTTTATTTCGGTTTTTTTTTTCGATTTTATTCAAACATTGCTGGAAGATACAAATAATGCAGTACCTATACAGTATACATGTTCATTCAGTGTATATTTTCTAAAAATACTGTTTTATAAAAATCCATGGCAATTCAGAACCCGGAGGATACTTTAAATTCAGCGTGTTAAACATTTTGAAACAAATATGTAAGGCTTGAATAAATGAGTGAAATCTTTCAATAGTTTTATCAAAGTGTACAAAGCAAGATTTTAAAGAAGTTGCCCTTTGGCCCTCTATGAACACAAAGGGTTGAGCCGTTTCCAAATTTAAAAAATTCTTACTTATTATATCAGCAATTCTGTGCTGATAGTCTACGATAGAGTGGACGCGGACGACTAAACTATCCTGGGAATCCAGCTATGTGTATATTGTCCTGGTCCTTGATGTTTTTAATAAAACCCATGTATTCGATGGTAAGACGGACGGTAACAGAATAGTCAAAATAAAATCTGAAGAATCTGTCGAATAAATAGTACGATAGAAAAGAAAATTAGAGATTTTATTTTAAAAAGATCAAACAAAAAAAAATACCAATAGTCTCTGATTTGGTTAAGGTCTTTAGCAGTTCCTTGCTGCTGGAAATAAGAATATTTGATTCATAGTAGAGAGTTATTTTTTTCTTAAACTGTTCCCATTTGCCGGATAAAGCGTTCTCAATGACGGGGAACAAAAGTTTAAAATCAATTTAAATCTGAAACAAAGCAAGAAAACAAATAAAAAGTTTAAATCTGACTAAAATTATAAATTACCAATTCCGGCGACCGCGAGTCAGCATACTTTGGCCACGCTTTTAAAAACTCAGCTCCATCGAGAGTTTTTACATCCTTATTCCATTTTTCGACGACGAGATTCCAATCTGAGATCTCCCTCATCAATTACGTTTTGTCAGCTAAGTACGAAGTTTTGTCAAAATCTATTAGGGTGCACTCTTCGTCTTCCTTTTTTTTATATGTACATATCTAAAATGTAAAGAATTCAGAGGATTTTATACAAAAGAAATTAAGTCAATCGGATAACTATCGGATATACATATATAGCTTTTCAAACAGAGGGTACTTTTTGTACATATATGTACACATTTACATTTAGGCTGTTTTCACTTTAACAAACATCCGACACCTCCAACTTCTTTGGCTGCAATTATGACGGCACGCGTCGTGTTGCGTTGAAGAAGTGGAATCAATATTTACATACATATGTATGGCCGAATACAGTTCAAGCGGAAGACAGGCCGCGAAGAATGTGCTTTGTATTTTGCTGCCCAATTACACACTTATTTATTCAAGGAAACTCCACATGTATTTTTTAACATCGCGATCAATTTTATTTTTATACCCGTTACTCGTAGAGTAAAAGGGTATATTGTATTCGTGCAAAAGTATGTCCCAGCTAGAAGGAAGCGTTTCCGACCCCATAAAGTATATATATTCTTAATCAGGATCACTAGCCGAGTCGATCTAGCCATGTCCGTCTGTCCGTCTGTCCGTCTGTCTGTCCGTCCGTATGAACGCTGAGATCTCGGAAACTATAAAAGCTAGAGGATTGGTATTTGGCATGAAGATTCTCGGAGTTCCTACGCAGCGCAAGTTTGTTTCAAGAAGGTGCCACGCCCCCTTTAACGCCCACAATCGCTTATATACGATTTTAAAATTTAAATATTTCGGAAAAGTAAAAATGCAGTATTGTTGTGTTTATCAATACCTATCGAAATGTAGAAGAAATTTTTCAAATCGGACCATTCGTTTAAAAGTTAGGCTTGATCAAAGTTGTATATCCTCCATCTCCCTCGCACTCCCTTTAGCTGAGTAACGGGTATCTAATAGTCGGGGCACCCGACTATAGCGTTCTCTCTTGTTATATTTGTATTCCAACTTCACTTTAATAAAAACCCGACACGTCCGGTTTCTTCTGCTGCAACTTTATAATGGCACGCGTCGTGCAGTGCTGAAGAAGAAGAAGAGTCATTAATCAAGCAGAACAATAAAAACCGCCAAAAATGGTCTTAGCGCCTTCTTTTGTTTTCTGCCCATTTACATACTTACTTACTTTTGTCAATTTACTTTGTTATTTGAGTTTTAATTGAAATTCACATTTTATAAATATGAATAAAAACAAGAGAGAACGCTATAGTCGGGTTGGTGTCCCGACTATCTAATACCCGTCACTCGGCTAAAGGGAGTGCGATGGAGATATAAACTTTGATCAGGCATAACTTTAAACGAATGGTCCGATTTGAAAAATTTCGATAGGTATTGATAAGCACAATAAAACTGCATTTGTACTTTTCCGAAATATTTAAATTTTGTAAAATCGTTATAAGCGATTGTGGGCGCTAGAGGGGGTGTGGCACCTTCTTGAAACAAACTTGCGCTGCGTAAGAACTCCAAGAATCTTCATGCCAAATACCAATCCTCTAGCTTTTATAGTTTCCGAGATCTCAGCGTTCATACAGACGGACAGACAGACATGGCTAGATCGACTCGGCTAGTGATCCTGATCAAGAATATATATACTTTATGGGGTCGGAAACGCTTCCTTCTAGCTGTTACATACTTTTGCACGAATACAATATACCCTTTTACTCTACGAGTAACGGGTATAAAAAGTATTTATGTATGTTTGTAAGCGGAATCAACTTTACACATTTACATAAATATGTATGGCCGAATACAGTTCAAGCGGAAGACAAGCCGCGAAGAATGTGCTTTGAATGTTGCTGCCCAATTACACAATGCCCAATAATTTATATAAATACTAGCAATACCCGAAGCGACGTTGTCCGCTACTATTAGCAAATCATTTTTTGCTGACTTTTTCATATTTCCAAATTCTAAGTAATATCCTTAGCTAAACCGTAAACCCCCCTAGAACCCACTTATATTCTATCCATACACTCAAAAAAGTTTTCGCCCTGAATTTTAGAAATTTGCTTCACTGGCGATTTTTTTCTATATTTTAAACAAGTTTTTTTATATTTAGTACATTTTTATTAATTTGAAGTAAATTTTGTTTACCAGTACAAAATTTGATTTATTTTCAGAAAAAAACATACCTTACGTATAACATACCTTACCTTAACACCGCATTTACCCCAAAATTACCTCACATTGGCCCAACCTCCTCACACCCTTGGCACACTTTTTTAGCACCTTAATGCTGTATTCAATATTTCCTCGTCTTAACCCTAGGGTAACCCATCCATACTCAACCTTCACGCCAAATTAACATCATTTTAACGACCTTTCTCCACCCTAACACCAGTTATTCCTCTCCCTATCTAACCTTACTTAAGTCTCACCTGAAAAAAAATGTTGCATTACCAAACTTACTTACTTTATTTTCACTTTTTCTTTATAAAACTTGTTTGTCACCTTGACCCCCCTTATCCTTGCCAAAGTCCAAACGAACCTTACCTATTTCGCCTTCACTTTTCCTTAACATTTTTACCCCTTAACCGCAATTTAACGCCGCATTAACCTCACATTATTTCCACCTAAACTCCACCATTCTGGTAGCCTAAATCTATCATTTTGGTTAGCTAAGCGAATGCAGAGAAAAACTCTTGCAATTTTTTTACAGTAAGTTCTTTTTTTGAGCAGATCTAACCACCAAAAAACTTAAAAAAGAATATATAAAAAATAACACACAAATACATATGGAAGGCTACGGCCGACATGGTTTAAGCAAAAACGGATCCGCTCGCAGGATCGGTAGGTTAACAAAAAAAGTAATGTTCAGCTGGGGATCAACAACTAGAATTAAATATTTCCGGAAATAAGGAAAATTAAAAAAAAACACCTATGGCTCTAAATCTTTTGGGTGAGAACTGTGGGATTAATTTGACCTGTGAGCCTTTTGGAGACGAAATTTTCAAAAAATATTCCTTGTGCGCCACTCGTGTTTAACACAATTTAAAATTTTTTTTTGTAATTTTTGGCTGGTGCAATTTCCAGATTATCAGCGTTGCGCGAATACTACCTTTTGTTAAATTGGTTTGATATTTGTGCACGCAGATATTACAGTTTGTTTTTTAAAGTAAATAAATGCCAATGTACGCATCTATTTATATGTACAGTTACAGTTTTCAGGTAGAGCTCAGAAACTCAAACTCCTGAATATTTTACGGAATACATACACATTTTAATTTAGAATTGCATCTATTAGCAAATCCGTTACTTTATCCTAATTTAACCATTTTACATATCTAAATATGTACATTCCAACTTGTTGATGTGTGTGTGTATGTCATTGCGTTTTTTACGTGCAAATGTGACGATTGAACGTTTATCCCTGCTCTCCCCTTGAAAACCATTCTAAAATTTTTTTAAAATTAAAACAAAAATTCCTTATGGATTTTACGGGTTGGCTACACACTTTGACTTAGAATTGACTTAGAATTTTAATTAGCCAGAAACAACAAGAGAAAATACTATAGTCGGGTTGGTGTCCCGACTATTTAATACCCGTAACTCGGCTAAAGGGAGTGCGAGGGAGATGGATATATAAATTTTGATGAGCCATAACTTTTTAACGAATGGTCCGATTTAAAAAATGTTTTCTACAATTCGATAGGTATTGATAAGCACAACAAAACTGCATTTTTACTTTTCCGAAATATTTAAATTTTTAAAATCGTGTATTAGCTATTGTGGGCGTTAGCGGGGGCGTGGCACCTTCTTGAAATAAACTTGCGTTGCGTAGGAACTCCAAGAATCTTCATGCCAAATACCAATCCTCCAGCTTTTATAGTTCCCGAGATCTCAGCGTTCATACGGACAGACAGACGGACAGACAGACATGGCTAGATCGACTCGGCTAGTGATCCTGATCAAGAATATATATACTTTAAGGGGTCGGAAACGCTTCCTTCTAGCTGTTACATACTTTTGCACGAATACAATATACCCTTTTACTCTACGAGTAACGGGTATAATCATATAAAATCAACCGTGGGTCCAAAAAAAAAAAAATACCTTACTGATTGTATGGCATAGCTCCACACTTTAAACCAAAAACGGATCCGATCGCATAATCGGTGCGGAAAAAAAAATTAAGTGCCCCCAACCGGAAGTCGGTTGGGGCTCATCTTCTGGGCTTTCAAAGATTTCCACAAATAAAGCTTAACATAAAAATATCAACTTGTTTGGTTGAAAACTATGGAAATGGTTCATGTTTTAATTCCGCAAATTCGCATTTTTGTGAGAGTCCTGGGAGTCTTTAGGAGCGGAATTTTAAAAAATCCTTTCTTAGTGCACACCTCCTCTAACACACGATTCAGACCCAATTTTTTCCAGAATTTTAGGTCTTATGGTTTTGGCTGGGGGAACATGACGCAAATCGACATCTACTCTTTTATAGTAATACTCGATAAGTAAACAAAAATAATATTAGCGAATGTTTTTATTGCAATCGATTATTCGATATCGGTAGTCGAAATGTTAATCGTAACGGATTGCCATCACTACCGAACCCCGCTACCATCACTAACCCAACGCTTGCGCCAAATTTTGTAAACATCGTAATTAATTTGTCTTATTGTACATTTTGGGCCGTTTTCTCGTCCGTCCTGCAAAGTAAAATGTAGCTAATGGAAGGATACTTTTATCCCGGCGGCAAATCGGTTTTCGTTTTCTCGTCCGCCATTTAAAACTCCAAATAAAAGACGCACTAATTTAAAACAAGGTGGCAACCCCACCTCAGAAGAGTTACCTAACTGTCAAAAATTAGTCTAACAACTATCGAAAAATACCATAAAACAGTTATACTAACAGCTGATGATATAAACAACATTTCAAACTAATAAAAAACAATGTCGACAGAAAAGAAGTTTCGCGATAAAAATTATACCGATGAACAGGAGACCATCCTTGTAGAACTGGTTTCGGAGAACAAAAACATATTAGAAAACAAGAAGTCTGACGTCGTCCCCTGGAAACAAAAAGAACAGGCTTGGAAGGATTTAGCGGAACTCTTGTCGCCAAGACTGGCGTAAGCCGCCACTACATAGCCCTTCGGTAAAAGTTTACAACCCTAAAGAGAAAGTCGAAGGCAGAGCTGGCGCAGAAAAAGGCGGAATGCTACCGAACAGGTGGAGGACCTTCGGGCAGTGTAACAGTTTCAAAGGTGTCTGAGAAAATTATAGCTATGATGGGAGACACAGCATCTGGATTCAAGTCGCAAAACAATTTTTTGCAAAACAAATAGAGCCGAGCTTTTACACAAGCGAAACCTTTTCACAAATTTTTCATCACTGTAATGTTCGAAGTAATTTCTTTGGCCTTGATAATTGCGTAGATAAGTTCGCACTTCAGACAATTCGACGATATCCCACAGAGTTTAAAGAATAAATTGGATTATTTTTACTTTAACAATTTTGATTTATATTTAAGTGTAAATTGAATCAGCTGTTTTCGAATAAAGAGTGGAGCCAGATTGACAACGCTCGAATGTCTGGCAACACTTGCAAATGTCCGCACAAATCCACCTTCACAAATTTGAAAAGGTGGAAGAAGTACCCCGACAAAATTTGTCGCTACCTGCGCTAACAGAAGGATGAGTAAACCATTTCTTGTTTATCGCTCCGTTGTCCCGGCAGGCAAATTGAAGTAATAATTGTAAATACACTAGTTATTTGTGTAGGAGTTTTTCTGGGATACACAAAACCAAACAACTGCAAAGATTATTTGAGTCCGTTGTTTGAAAAATTGTCTGGAATTATTGAGAAAAAAAATATAAAGAAAAAAATTAGACTTTTATAAATGTAAAATTAGGGCAATTGTTTGCGATGCTCCTGCTGGGGCTTTTATTAGTAGAACACCTGGTCATACTTCCCGCCATGGTTGTGCAAAATGTACCCAGGTGGGGAAAAAAAAATAAAGGGTAAAGGGTAAAGGGTAAAACTAGGAGTAATGCATAAATTTGTAAAGGGACTCATAAATAAAT
Organism: Drosophila prostipennis; assembly: GCA_037075205.1. Classification (NCBI taxonomy): domain Eukaryota; kingdom Metazoa; phylum Arthropoda; class Insecta; order Diptera; family Drosophilidae; genus Drosophila; species Drosophila prostipennis. The sequence continues at coordinate 97,652 of JBAMCJ010006923.1, forward strand.
AATAGCGTTTCGATTAGAGTTTCCAATAGAGGAAAAGATAACATTTCAAATAGATTTATAAATATGCGTCCATATATTCCTAATGAATTTGCAAGAAAGCCCATATCGTTAGTTGATCTCAATCATTGAAAGGCTAATGAGTTTTGGCAATTTTTATTATATTCAGGACCAATCGCTCTTAAAGATTGTGTCCATCATGATGTTTATTACGAGTTTCTTCTCTGACACTGTTCAAATAGCTTTCTGTGTTCTCCACAGCAGCGAGAGGCAAACCTAATCTATGCCAAGCAATGCTAAAGGCCTATTCACATTAGGCAACATCTACCGTTTACCGTCTACCGTCTCAGACGGTCATACAAATTTGACAAGCTAAACGGTTGAAAATATTCCACCGTCAACCCTTTGATGTTCCTATCCCATCTGTTTCATCTAGTATTTTTAGTATATTTTGTACCAAACATCATAAAAAAAAATCAAAAATTCAAAACGAAAAGACTTTAATGTCAACGAAAATGAAATTCCAAATAAAAATTCCAGGCGGTGGAGCAGGTAAATTTTAGTAGAACTTTTTGAAACAGTTATAGGAGATCTTCCCCTACATTGCAGTTTCGAAGAGTACATCGACCAGCACTGAGTGGAGCGTGGAAATGGAAAGTATCATGAAGTTTTAACCGGAGAGAAGTACGGGGGCGTAGTTAACACGAAAACCCCCCTGCCTACGCCCCAATGTCATGGACAGCAGTGCCGACAAAGTTGCAGATCATCATTGGGAGTCGCGAGAAATGCTCTCTTTAATGACAGAATGACGCTTTTTTGTTGTTAAAATGTTGTTGAATGTTGTTAAAATGTTGTTAAAGATGTTGCTATTTTATTTGGGCAAAATAGTATTTCGTATAATATTCATAGTGTAGTTAATTTTAAAGAGACGGTCCAGCATGTAGGTGATCCAATTTCTGGATCCTGTTATACCTTTGACAATTATATACAATCTATAAAAAAATGGTAAAAAAACGTAACTAATTTGCAGCAATTACCCAGGAAATTATCAGAACAAATATTTGAACCACCATTAGTGCAAGAATATGCCAAAGTTTTAGGTAAAAACTTTAATTTGAAGGGTTGTACGCTTACTTGTCAGTCACCTGATAATTATCAATCACACAGGTCGACAAAATCCGGACATTTTTTTGGCCCAAGACTAAAAGCTACAAAACCTGAAAGGATTTTACCTTTAGATTATTACCCCATACTTGGAAACTTTTCATCACGATACAGTTTTGAGAAATCCGTGGTCAACGTTCCAAATTTTCCATTTGTAGGCACTTTTTGTGGCCTAATAAAAACTAAACCCTTTCTAGCCCAGAGCCACAATTTGCTGGAAATGGTACATCGAACCTTTAACTTCAACAGTGTCCAATCACCAAGTTGGGTGACTTCTACTTCTTGAGTTACAATGCATTTTACGTACTAAGGCCAATTTTGTCACTTTTTATACCCGTTACTCGTAGAGTAATAGTCTAGTCACACTATGTGGGGTAACATATCGAGTGAGCCAGTAACCCGATTACTCCAAAAAAGTGTTTCCACTGGGTTAACTCCAAATATCGGGTAATGACAGCTAGACTTTGTTGTTTTTGTTGTTTATTTTACTAGGGATGGACCTTCAACGATAGTAAATCAATACAAAATAGACCGAAAAATACAAAAAAATACTCAGAAATACCAAAGACCCTAAAAGTACCTCACTTTTGCCCACATCTAGTTGCCTATACACAACCTATGTAAAAAAAACAGGATTATGTCAATAACCCCATAACTCCACCCTAGTGTAAATAGGCTATAAAAGGGTATATTGTATTCGTGCAAAAGAATGTAACAGGTAGAAGGAAGCTTTTCCGACCCTATAAAGTATATATATTCTTGATCAGGATCACTAGCCGAGTCGATCTAGCCATGTCCGTCTGTCTGTCTGTCCGTATGAATGCTGAATACTAAAATGTGTCTGGCGCCCACATTTTTAAAGATTTCGGAGAAGTATAAGTGCAATTTTGTTGTGTTTACCCTTCAGTTCCAGATGTCACTTTTCCCTCAGTAATCCCCAAGGGAAAACCCGAGGACAGGTCATTTGTCCTTCAGGACGCACCGAGGAATCCCCACAGAGAAAATTGTATGGGAGTTCCGCTTTTTCCTTCAGTACAACAACAAATTATAAGACAAGGAAAGAGAGCGCAATATATAAATACCGACTGCTCTGCTGACGTCGACAGCGGCCGAGCGTTTGGCCTAAGGAATTGTCCCCGACATGGGATGCCAGAACTGAAGGGTAGTTATAGCTTTCGAAATGTAGACATTTTTTAAATCGTTAAAAAGTTAATGGTTCAAAGGTTTTTCTATTTATAGTAGCCTCATATTTTTCTTGTTAAAATTACACCCGTACGCACACAATACATTAAAAATACCAGGCTACTACAGATAGAAACAAGAGAGAACGCTAAAGGTGCTCCGACTATCAGATACCCGTTACTCAGTTAAAGGGAGTGCGAGGAAGATGGATATATAAAACTTTGATCGCAAATATTTTTTTAACGAATGGTCCGACTTGAAAAATTTTTACTTTTCCAAAATATTTAAAGGGCTGGGCGCCAGACACTTTTTTTGTTTAAGGCGATTGTGGGCGTTAGAGGGGGCGTGGCCCTCGGCTAAAACAAACTTGCGCTGCGTATGAACTCCAAGAATCTGCATGCAAAATGACAATCTTCAAGCTTTTATAGTTTCCGAGATCTCAGCGTTCATACGGACGGACAGATAGTCAGGCGGACATGGCTAGATCGCTTCGGGTGGTGATCCTGATCAAGAATATGAGGTCGGAAACGCTTCCTTCTCCCTGTTACATAATTTTCAAGAATACAATATACCCTTTTACTCTAAGACTAACGGGTATAATTGTAGAATTAGACAGTCAAGGGGCAGCAATAGTAGGGAAACGATTTACCAATTTTTACAGATTTTATGATCTTCCAGTAGTTTCCAAAGGTATAAATTATTTTTCTAAAGATATGTCTATGCAAGAGGAAAAGAGATTGTTCTTCCAGGGGAAAGTGGGATGGTGATTTTTCCAATGCTTCATTTTTTTAATGACATTTTTTAAAAAATATTAGTGTTGTAGTTTTATTTCTTTGTGAATTTATTTTTGTCAGATGTATCAGTTTTATAGGTTTTGTTAGTTTTTATTTTCATTTTTTTAAAGATAGAATAGAAGAACAGAAATGGCTACTCTTTCAAAAATCTCTAAGCGCAGTTTCACAGATTTTTCCTTTGGTATGTATGTATAATCGCATTAGTATCGAATTTGTTACGTAAAATACGTTCGATTTCTATTTCAGACGAACCTATTCAACAGCCGTCAGTGTGCACAAGCTGATGCGAAGTTAAGAAGCAAACTGCGGAAATAAATCGTAAAATTTTAAACTTTTTAACGTTACATTTTATTTTTGCACTATATACCTTACAGACATTGTTTTATTTTTAAAAAATGTAAAATGGTTTAATTTTATTTTTAAATAATTGTTTCAGTGATGGTTCTTTTCTTAAATATGCCCTAAATATCGCCAACAAAAATATTAATAGTGGTGCAAAGACTTTTTTCTTTGATATAAATATTTTTTTCTATTTAGATCAAAGCCATGAGATTGTTGTTGCTGCCAGAAGGTGTTTTAAAAAACTTGCAAAGGGTTTCCACAGATGAGTTTCTTGTGGGATTTAATGTTAAAGGGTTTCTGTTGTGCACTTCAAGGCATGCGCGGATCCACGGGGGGTGATATATCACCCCCCACTCCGGTAAAAAATTAAACGACTTTTGGTATTCAAAAAGTATGCAACAAAACAATTGTTCTGATATCACCCCCCACAACAAAATCCTAGATCCGCCACTGCTTCAAGGTTATTTTTATAGCTGTATTTTTTATTAAATATACTTAGTTTCTTGATTAAATCTCAATCTATTTACTTAGATTGCCATCTGTCTTTAATCCAATTTCTTTCTGTCATGGTTTAATGTGAACAGGCTTGTATAACCAAAATTAAAAATGTATATTTAAACTCTTGCAGAGGGAACTATAATTTTTTCCAGAAGCTTGTAACGCAGTAAAAGAGACCTTTCCGATCTTATAAAGTAATCCATTTAGCCATGTCCGTCTGTCTTTCGGTTCAGGTTTCAAAAGCGTCAAAAAGATCGTAAAATATTTGTTGGTTATTATTATTTTATATTTATGCTTTCTAGTCATAATTTCTTTCCTTAAGTAAAATTTTGAAAAAATCGAAAACGTTTTTTTTCGCTTAAAAAATTCGTTAGGGCCTTAAAAATAACATACCATAGAGTCCGGCAAAAGTGTCTAAGTGTCGAAATTTTCCATTCCATTTTTTGAGACTGCCGGACACATAACTCGAACAAATCCTAACCGATCGATCTGAAATTTTGACAGTATATTAAAAATAAATTTATCTATCGACACACGTAGGATTTTTTTTTTGCTTACTTTTTTTTTTGAAAATTTTAACTTTTTTTCAATCACTCACCATTTTCCAAAAAATCAATATATCGCAAGAATCCGAGGTGTGTCGATATCTGTTGATGTATCGAAACTAACCAAACTTGATTTTTTGTTCTAGATCAAATATTAAGGACGTTAGCTGTCCGGCCCTGGACCCCCCTCAACAAAAAAGGGCCTACGAAGAAATGCTGCACAGCCGCCATTTTGTTTTCGATTTATTCGAAAAAAATTTATTTTGTACTTCGCATTTAATATTATAAAACCTACTTCACAAATGTGCGATTGGCTTTTTCATTTGGCCAAACAAACATCCAGAAAATCCGTTTTTTTACCAGTTACTAAGATGTCCCCCTTAAATCTGTTTCTGTTTATTTTCTTTTCTGTTTCTTTTAGATATTGTTTCAGAATCTGGTAATGCAGAAATATTGATTCCTAAGGCAATTCAATTGCAGAAGAAACGATTCTTTAAAACCAAATTTATATTCAAATAACAATAACAATTATGAACTCAATAAAAACGTGTCAATGGAGGAAGATGTTCAATAAATTATAATTTTAAAAAATAAAAAAAATGTCTACCTATAATAAATTAAATTAATCTAACAACAAAAAGTATTTTTCCTTGAGAAGTTTCATAGCATTCAGCTTTTTTGGTTTTGAAAACACCAACCCCATTTCATACCCCTTCTCGCCACAAAAGGGACCGATAGGTGGATATTTGGCAATATATGTAATAATGATTTTGAAAAATCGGTTTTGGCCAAAAAAAACTGGTCAAATTACCCATACTGGCACCCAGGCTGTCAGTCAGGATGGCCACTTTCATAAAATTTTCTGAACTAGTAAAGTCGATGGCTTTCTCCAGGGCTGTTAGCTCGGCAGTAAGCGAGGAACGTTTAGCATTAGCGAAAAAACTTTTAATGGTATTTGAATGTACAAAAGCACACCCCATACAATTTTCTTGAACTGAGCCGTCAGTATATAAAATCTCAAAACCTTTTTCATTTAAAATGTCGAGTTTACCTTTTAAAAGCGAGTTGACTAATGACGTATTAGACAATTTCTTGTTTGGGATAATGCCCCTAAGGAAATCCACATCCATCGATATTTTCCGAGATTTATAAGAAGAAACGTTTAGATTAGCAATTGCATCATAAATATCTTTGAATTCCGAGTAAACCTTTTTGCTGAGCGACAGGTTTGGGCACAGTTTGTGAATAGTCACTGTGAAGGAAGTAAAAAAATTAATTTTAAAAATTCCAAAACAATTCACAAAAACCTGATGAGTGGCTTAAAAATTAAGGATATAAGGTATCTTTGGGTCAAAAATGCATTGTAGAAGAAAATATTTTTAAATGCTTAGAACAGCCTCATTTATCGAAATAAAATGATGGCAGGCCTGGACATCGACACATGTACAATTTTGTCGGCCTGTGTTTTTTGTACAAATGGTCCTACCTAAATAAATAACCTGATCTACATCGTTAATAGCTAAATAATGGCACATAATATTTAATAATTTCCTCCTATTATTAAAATGCATCACAGACGATTTTGAGAGGATTAAAAGTTAAATTAATAGAATTGCACATTTCCCTAAAAACATTTACTTTATGTTCAAGAACATTTCTAGCAGTCGTAAAATCTTTGCGTATTGAAATAAAGTGCTTTGATGATCACTTATGGCATGCAAACCAGAGGTGTACAAATTAAAAAGTATTGGACTAAGGCAGCTACTCTGGCTGACTCCCTTACTCACAGTAATTTCGGATTGACCCATAGTTAAAATTCTTTTATTTAGAAAGCCGATTATAAAACAAGAGAGAACGCTATAGTCGGGTTGGTGTCCCGACTATCTAATACCCGTCACTCGGCTAAAGGGAGTGCGAGGGAGATGGAGATATAAACTTTGATCAGGCCTAACTTTTTAACGAATGGTCCGATTTAAAAAATTTCTTCCACATTTCGATAGGTATAACTAAACACAACAGAATTGCATTTATACTTATCCAAAATCTTTAAAAATGTGGGCGCCAGACACATTTTAGTATAGTTTGTGGGCGATTCTGGGTGATTGTGGGCGTAAGAGGGGGCGTGGCGCTCGGGTGAAATAAACTTGCGCTGCGTAGGAAGCCCAAGAATATGTGTTGGTAATCCCAACTTTCTAGCTTTTGTAGTTTCCGAGATCACAGCGTTCATACAGACAGACAGACGGACAGACGGAGAGACGGACAGACGGACAGACGGACATGGCTAGATCCACTCGGCTAGTGATCCTGATCAAGAATATATATACTTTATGGGGTCGGAAACGCTTCCTTCTAGCTGTTACATACTTTTGCACGAATACTATATACCCTTTTACTCTACGAGTAACGGCGCCAGACACATACCCTTTTACTCTACGAGTAACGGGTATAATTAGTAACTAAAGAGTTGAAACCTCTACACTCATAGAAATTTTTACCCTAAATCGCCCTAAAAAACTGATTTTTCGCCCATGGATTAAGAAAATCGCCCGTAAAAATGTTTCTTAAAATCACTATGAAAATTTGGTTTAATTTAGGGTAATTTTTCTAGAATTGAGAAATATTTTCCTGTTCTTAAGGTGATATGCCCTAATTGTACCAATGGGCTTTCTAATTTCTATCCCATTTGTCCTTAAATTTAGACAGATTTTTGTGAATTTAGGGTAAAAGAATTATTATTCTAGATTTGGTTCAACACTGTCATAATTTAGGGCAAATTTTCTTTCATTTAGACAGATTTTCCTCTTTCATTGGTGACTTGCCCTAATTGTGAGATGCCGTTTCCTTAAATTAAGGGACAATTTTCTGAATTCACGGGTAAATCGCCGCCAAAACTAGAATTTATTTCTAATTTTTTTTTTAAAAATTGGGATTACTTTTAGGGTATTTTTTTCAGAATATTAGAAATTTATAGTCCTAAAAAATTTGTTTTATTTTTGAATATTCGTGAATTTTTTATTATTTTACATTGGTATTGCTTAAATTTATGTATACATTTTGTTAATATAATATATATTTTTAAATACTATTAGGTACTTATAATATTGCTTAAACTAATAAATATTTAAAGATTAGTTAAAAATAGAATTTAGGTTTAATATACATGTTTTCATTTATTAATTGTGTTTCCGTAGGCGGAAATTTGATGTCATTCAACTTTATCAGGGTATATTCATTTTTTTTCAAGATTTTATGACATGTAAAGTGCTCAAATGTAATGGTAAGAAAAAATAAAAAAGTAAAATAAAGTTGACGAAAATTAGCAAAAAATGTAAAATTGAAAAATTATAAAAGAAAAATTCAAATTTAAAATCAAATTACTTTTTTAAATTTTTATAATCATTTATCAGCTCCGAAACAGATTTGTTTTTTATATGTGAGCTAAGCTCAATTTCAAAAATGAGCTTTTGAATAAATGTCCACACTAATTGGCATTCACTAGGATATTTGAGATTTAAAACAAAAAATATCTTGAAGCAAACATCAATACTTGTGAGCAAGTCTGGCATACGGTAGAATATACCGGATATATAAACAAAAAAAATCAGTTTAATTAATTGAGTTAGTTCCAATACAACATACAAAGGGCTGAAGTTTTTGCTAAAACAAGTATCCGTTTGATCCTTTAGAAATTTCTGCAGCTCGCCAAAACTCGCCTTCCACACCATGAATCGGTTTCTCGAGTCGGCGATCGTGAATTTGGGTGCTGGATTATTGGATCCAGGATTTTTGCATCTGTTTGTTGGAACCAAAACTGCATGTAGGCACATACATATTAAAGTTGACTTAGTTCCTAAATGCGAAAATAGTTTGCTTTAAAAATTATTTTATAATATCTAAACATAAATAAATACCTTCTGATTGCTGCCTTCAAGAACATTTGCATTTCTTCGTCCTCAGACCTGACTTTAGGCTCCTTATTGGAAAATTTAGCTTTAAGGTTGTAATAGTTTGAGTAGAGCAGTCTACCTGGCTTTTTGCCTTTGATTTTAAGAAAATAGGTTTCCTAGGGGAAAAAAAACTTCCAATTTAATACTGTTATTGGAATAAAATAGTTACTTACAGCAGTTTCAGAACTGAATAGATGAGTAATTTGCAAGGCGACGTCTTCTAAGAGTTCCTGCTCAGGTTGAACAGCATTTGCCAGCAAGTACTCTACGATGGAACGGCTCAGCTCCCTTCGCGTCCTGGTATTGAGGGATTTTGTTTCTTTATAGCTATGTATTATAAGCTTTCCCTTCTTGCTGTTTGCCAGAATATTGCCCAATGAAACACCAAATACGGACTCATTACTGTTATCTTCCTGATCCTGAAAATTAATGAAATATGACTCATTTTTAGCTATCTAGATCAATTTTTGCACAGAAATTAAACCAAAATAGATCTTCACTTTACCACAAATCACACAGAACTGAAACTAACTCAAAATTTCAACCCTTATTCTGAAAAACAAATGCGCAGTTTATTTCTTTGCGGCGCCTACGCGTCGCGACTGCGCAGTTTATTGCCCCTTCGCGCAACAAAAGTAAAATAATGCATACACATATTTCGACAAACAAAACGTATTTATGTTTGAACTTACACTGAAACTTTAATACGTACATTTTTTTGCCATATCTCTAATTTTTGAAAAAACTCGACTGCTGGCCCTACCAATTCTACTGGAATTTCACCACGCAGCTGATCCCATTTTATATGTTTTAAGGTTTCAAGGTTGAAATGCCGTTCTAATAAACACAATTAAATTACATCACATTAATTATCTATTTATAAAATAAGTACATGTACTACACAATTTACTTACTTAATAAAGGCTTCTCCTCCCAAGTCTTTTAGTAGTAGCTCCATGACTTACGTCTAACACTTGTCAAAACTTGAAAACCTTTAGGTTTTAGATTAGCTATATTATTATTAACATCGTTGATGCAGTAAGCTGTGGAGTGGTTTTTCCTAAAAGCGTAAGATCGATTTGGAATTAAACTAAAACTATCTATGTGCATCTCCATATTGACTTTAATAAGACCTTTTAGACATTTAAGCACAACTATTTTAAAGATTTGATAGTTTGCCACATTTCTTTCACTGACTTTGGGTTCGTCAAATCATCTGCTAATTTCTTCATATTTTCCTTTCTTACCTTATAAAAATAGTTATTTAGTTTTTTGATATTTTAAAAAAAAATTTTAGCGTCTGATAAAAGTTTGGTTTTGTAATATTTTTGTCTACTGGCATTTCTTAATCTAAAAAGTCTCATCCCAGTATTTTTTTTTGGATATATCTGTTATTCTCATTCATTTTAACAGTATTTCTTTTTAAAATGTTTTTTGTTGTATTTGTGAGATTGTCTAAAGAAGTAATTTTAATTTTGGAAAAATCGTCCAAAATTTGAGACTGCAGCAGCTTAGGACTAATCGTAGAAGCAGCAAAATTAGTGAATTCTAATATTATTGCGAAGTGATTACTATTGGAAATTTTGGAATTTGAGGAAGACCATTTAAAGAAAGCTTGTCTTTGTTTATATGACGGATTAGGAGAGTATGTGGGAGAACCATCATTTAGACAGAAAAGCCTCCAAAAATGAGGACCTGTTCTAAAATTTTACTTTTATTATCATGCGTAGAGTTTCCCCCAATAGACGACTTAGCATTTAGGTCACCACCTACTATATATAGTCCCCCAAGAGCCGTTGCCGTCATAAGGGCATCTCAACAACCTTTCTCGAAGTCACTTACGTTGGTACTATAGTACCCGCCTATAGGAGGGGCATAAACACTGAAAACATTAATATTGTGTTTTAAGTTGATCGTAGAGATTCCAATGGTTTCAATTTCCGTATCACAGTTAATAATTTTACATTTAATATTTTTTTTGATATATGTAAATACCTACAACCCCATAACCGTCATTACGGGGCTTACATACAAAATTAAAATTAGCAAGACTGCACATAGCAATATTATACCCGTTACTCGTAGAGAAAGAAGGGTATATTGTATTCGTGCAAAAGTATGTAACAGCAAGAAGGAAGCATTTCCGACCCTATAAAGTATATATATTCTTGATCAGGGTCACTAACCGAGTCGATCTAGCCGTGTCTGTCTGTCCGTCTGTCTGTCCGGATGAACGCTGAGATTTCGGAAACTATAAAAGCTAGAAGATTGGCATTTTGCATGTAGATCCTCGGAATTACTACGCAGCGCAAGTTTGTTTCCAGAAGGTGCCGCGCCCCCTCTAACGACCACAATCGCTTATAACGATTTTACAAAATTTAAATATTTCGGAAAAGTAAAAATGCAGTTTTATTGTGTTTATCAAAACCTATCGAAATGTAGAAGAAATTTTTTTAATCGGACCATTCGTTAAAAAGTTATGCCCGATCAAAGTTTATATCTCCATCTCCCTCGCACTCTTTTTAGCTGAGTAACGGGTGTCTGATAGTCGGCGCACCCGACTATAGCGTTCTCTGTTGTTTTTAATCCAAATTTCGAACAAAAGGGCAATGTCCACGTTGTTATTGACTAAAAAAGTTCAATAAGCTGTTTTTTATTATTGGCTGTATACTGTAGGATTTTCATAAGTTAAGGAAAAAAAAAAAATAAATAAATAACAAAAATTAAGAAAATAAATATAATACTGAAAAGCTTCTAAAAACAAAGTAACAAAAATACAAATAATAATTTAAAAACCTGAGCGCAATTTTTGCACATCAATTTCAGAATTAGTTTTGGCAATACGTGTTCTAGCATCTGCTAGAATGTCTGTATTATTTTCTAGTAAAAATGAAGACATTTGATTTCATTAAGAGAGTAACTGTTTTCTCTAATTGCAGATCTGTAACTGTCCATAGTGACTTGAGCATTTCTATTCTCATTTATACGGGTTTGGTTAATTTTTACTACTTTATTATAGGGAATAAAATTGTGGATGCTTTCTGCTGCAGGCTTTATATTGTTTTGCAACACAGGTATGGCTGATTATTTCTGAGTCTGAAGCACCGGAAAATCAGAGGAATTAAAGATTTCAAAAGAGTTGGCGGTTTGCTTCTCAAATAAAGCTTGAAATTTGGTTTTGACTTCTACTCTAGAAAGATTCTCAACTGTCATGCATTTTTGTATTGCAAAAGCCCTCTTCTTGCTGGGCATTCAAGCTCAGTAGCAGTAGCTGTCTGTAATTTTCGCACTTTAGAACAATATATTTCTCTTCTCTTGGATGCACGAAGAAACAATCGCGACAAACTTCATGAGTTTGTTTGCAGTGTTGGGCAAAATGGCCAAACCTGAAACACCTGAAGCACTGACTAAAAGGAATAAACAGTTCGACTTTAACTTCTTTAAGGTTTGTTTCAAAATTATACGACACCATAAATTTCTTTAATATTGTTTAAATCAAAAGTCTTATTAAGGTGATTGTGTTTGTATTTAATAGTTATAACAAATCAAAGAATTTCATGTGAAAACAATATAATATTTGCCTCCGTGGCATAAGTTATGGCAAAATCTTAATTTTAAGGTGTTTCATAATTATACGACACCATTGATTTTTTCCGGTTCCAATGATCAAACTTACCCGAAATTTTTGTTCTGGTTAAATATAAACTAAAAGATTCGATTTTGAGAGTAATCTGGCTTTGGGCTGGATCTTTGACCCTTCTAATCTTCGGCCCATACATAAATATTGAATATTTCTCTCTATACATTAAAAAAAGTTGTTTTTCGAAGTCATATCCCACAATTCGTCTTTACTTTTGTCTGGTCAATATTCTTAACACTTTTGAATCAAATAAGAATCCTGTTCAGTGTATTACGTGCACGAAACAGACCTCCAAAATTATTTTTTATGAACTGCCCTTTTGGAACCAAACTGTTTTAGTCCAAAACAAGAGAGAACGCTATAGTCGGGTTGGTGTCCCGACTATCTAATACCCGTCACTCGGCTAAAGGGAGTGCGAGGGAGATGGAGATATAAACTTTGATCAGCTATAACTTTTTAACGAATGGTCCGATTTAAAAAATTTCTTCTACATTTCGATAGGTATTGATAAGCACAACAAAACTGCATTTTTACTTTTCCAAAATATTAAAATTTTTAAAATCGTTTCTAAGCTATTGTGGGCGTTAGAGGGGGCGCGGCACCTTCTGGAAACAAACTTGCGCTGCGTAGGAACTCCAAAAATCTTCATGCCAAATATATACTTTATGGGGTCGGAAACGCTTCCTTCTAGCTGTTACATACTTTTGCATGAATACAATATACCCTTTTACTCTACGAGTAACGGGAATAAATATTTGATTTTAGGCGATTCTTTCTGTATAAATGCAAAAATTTGTTCTTCAAAACCTTAATAAACTTTCCACATTTCACGATTGGAACATTTGAAACGCGATCCCCAGTCCGCGTCACTTTGAAGTTTTTTCGAATTTTTTTCATACGAATTTGAGTGTTTTCTTCATGGGATTTCATATAAAAAAAAATTTGGCAAAATTTTGGTTGAAGTACTTAATAATCAATTTATCTATAACTTTTTTCACAGAGCGTGCTCCACAATTCGGATTTTATAGGATGACGGGGTGTTAATTAAGCAATGTTTCTGGAAAATTTCATTAAAAAATTATAGTCAGTTTTCGAGAAAATCGCCCAACAGTGTTTGAATTTTAAACGGATATTAGAAGACCGCCAACTCCAGTACAAGAACCATGGCCAGCTATGACATGAACCGCAGTATCCGACACTACAACCGACTTACAAATTCAATATCGACGCTAACTTAAAATTAATTATTTTTTCTCTCACAGAGCGTGCTCCATGATGCACGGTATACCAAAAAATCAGAAATTAAATTAGCTAACTACAGTAAAAGTCTCATTAAATTATTATCGTCAGTTTTCGAGATATTTGACAAAATGTTTGGCTGTATGGGAAAATACCCCCAATGGCCATCGGGTGCCTTCTGTTTTCGACGCTAACTTAAAATTAATTACTGCTCCTTTCACAGAGCGTGCTCCACATTGCACGGTATCCCAAAAAGTCAGAAATTAAATTAGCTAACTACAGTAAAAGTCGCATTAAATTATTATCGTCAGTTTTCGAGATATTTGACAAACATTTAAGCTGTGTGGGCAAATGCTGCCTATGACCATCGGGTGCATCATGTTTATATTTCTGCACTTAGTGTAGACACTAACCATACTAAAACATCGATAGTCATTCGATATTTGGCGCTACAGAGCACTAGCCATTTTAAATTTATATATTCTACTAAGCTATAATCTTTGTTATATCTCGCCCACTAACGCTCGTTCGTAGCTGATCATTTTGACGACTATTTTATCAAAATCGGTTCAGCCGTTCCAGAGATATCCTCTATTTTACTCTTAATTGCCCTCGTTATATCGCGGGACTTACAAAACAATCTGGCAGCACTATTTACTATTCCCCGTTATATGAAAGTGTTTGTTTGTTGTGACTTTTGATCAGCTTTTGTAACAGCTAGAAGGAAGCGTTTCCGACCCAATAAAGTATATATATTCTTGATCGGGATCACTAGCCGAGTCGATCTAGCCATGTCTGTCTGTCTGTCTGTATGAACGCTGAGATTTCGGAAACTATAAAAGCTAGAAGATTGGCATTTGGCATGCAGATTTTTGGAGTTCCTACGCAGCGCAAGTTTATTTCAAAAAGGTGCCACGCCCCCTCTAACGCCCACAATAGCTTTAAACGATTTTACAAAATTTTAATATTTCGGAAAAGTAAAAATGCAGTTTTGTTGTGTTTATACCTATCGAAATGTAGAAGAAATCGTAGACCAAACGTTTTTTATAACCAGCCTGGATCAATTTATTTATTTAATTTTCATTATTATTTTTACATTTAGAGTTTTGGCCCGGCAATTCCTCGTCGATGTGCAAATCGCTAACGTCTAAGTCCATGTCTTTTTTTTTGCCGGGCCTTAGCCCTTCGGTTTCCTCTTCGGCGGGGACGGGGAGCTTCTTCCTCGCTTTCTGAGGAAGAGGACTCTTCGTTTTTCCTCTTTAATTTAAAGTTCTGAAAAAAATGGGTTATTAATACTATTATAATATATATCGAACTTCAATGTTGTGGTCCCTTCGGGGACCCCCGAGTTTTCCACTCTCTTTTCCGGCCGCTCGCCACCACCCTTTTTATTTTTATAGTTTTTATCACTCATTTTTATTTTTTTACTTGAGCAACTATAATTAACAACAAGTTTCGCGGTTTGCATTTACTTTACAACACAAGTACATAAGTGCAACAGTGTTGAAAGTCCCGCGATATAACGAGGGCTGCATAGTAAAAACGGCGAATTTCGGCAATTAAGAGTAAAATAGAGGATATCTCTGGAACGGCTGAACCGATTTTGATAAAATAGTCGTCAAAATGATCAGCTACGAACGAGCGTCAGTGGGCGAGATATAACAAAGATTATAGCTTAGTAGAATATATAAATTTAAAATGGCTAGTGCTCTGTAGCGCCAAATATCGAATGTCTATCGATGTACTAGTATGGTTAGTGTCTACACTAAGTGCAGAAATATAAACATGATGCACCCGATGGTCATAGGCAGCATTTGCCCACACAGCTTAAATGTTTGTCAAATATCTCGAAAACTGACGATAATAACACTGTGCAACATTTTTAGGGTTATAAAATGTAACCGCAATTCTGATTTCATGGGCGGAAAGTACTCATCGAAATAAGCTGAAACCCATTTGGGTTTCTCTGGCTTAGCTCGCGTTTACCTATTATAGCGAGTTAAAGTTTTACATACAAAATTTATTTGTAACGGCCATATCTTGTGAACCGATTAAAATTTCACTATCAAGCCTTCAGTGATTATGTAGCTATGAACCCAAGGAACTAAATTGACAAATGACTCTTGTGCACCTAGCACCAAGTGCACGTAGCGCATTAACAAAAATTTTCGCTAATGTTTTTGATTTTTAGCGCGCTAGGTGCACTTCTTCGCAAGAGTCATTTGTCAATTTAGTTCCTTGGGCTCATAGCTACATAATCACTGAAGACTTGATAGTGAAATTGTAATCGGTTCACAAGATATGGCCGTTACAAATAAATTTTGTATGTAAAACTTTAACTCGCTATAATAGGTAAACGCGAGCTAAGCCAGGGAAACCCAAATGGGTTTTAGCTTATTTCGATGAGTACTTTCCGCCCATGAAATCAGAATTGCGGTTACATTTTTCATGTTGCACTGTGTAATTTAATGCGACTTTTACTGTAGTTAGCTAATTTAATTTCTGACTTTTTGGGATACCGTGCAATGTGGAGCACGCTCTGTGAAAGGAGCAGTAATTAATTTTAAGTTAGCGTCGAAAACAGGAAGCACCCGATGGCCATTGGGGGTATTTTCCCATACAGCCATGCAATGTGGAGCACGCTCTGTGAAAGGAGAAGTAATTAATTTTAAGTTAGCGTCGAAAACAGAAGGCACCCGATGGCCATTCCCCATGCCGCTGAACTGTTAGCCAAATATCTCGAAAACTGACGATAATAATTGTTTGAAACTTTTACTATAATTAGTTAATTTAATTTCTGATTTTTTGGGATACCGTGCATCATGGAGCACGCTCTGTGAGAGGAAAAATAATTAATTTTAAGTTAGCGTCGATATTGAATTTGTAAGTCGGTTGTAGTGTCGGATACTGCGGTTCATGTCATAGCTGGTCATGGTTCTTGTACTGGAGTTGGCGGTATTCTAATATCCGTTTAAAATTCAAACACTGTTAGGCGATTTTCTCGAAAACTGACTATAATTTTTTAATGAAATTTTCCAGAAACATTGCTTAATTAACCCCCCGTCATCCTATAAAATCCGAATTGTGGAGCACGCTCTTTGAAAAAAGTTATAGATAAATTGATTATTAAGTACTTTTTTTTGTATGGGCGGATTCAGATGTTGGTCCACTGTTAACTGATTTTCTCAAAAACTGACGATAATTTTTTGATGCAATTTTCCTCTTATGTCCTTCAAAAGACGACCTTTAAGCTAAGCTAGCGCGCCTTGTGGAGCACGCTCTGCGAGTGGGGATATTCCCCAAAATGTGGGGACCTGCTTTTTTGAATGCATTTTTTTCATACTACCGAACATCGACCAGACTCGGCAATCACCTAGATCGAAAGATAATTTCATTCTATACAATTTTTCATTTAAAATTGTTCGATTTGGCCCCCAGAAGCCCCACAAATCAAAAAATAATAATTGACCCCATGTTCCAGATTCCACCGTTCCGCTATCGCCGCTAAAGTCACCGACGTTAACTTGACACACATATATATATAATACATTAATACATATAAGTTATTTTCTTTTTTAAAAACAACAACCGTTAAAAGAAAAAGAAGGAATGGAATACCGTTAACGTGATTTCGTTACAAAACTTTTCGTTTTAGTTAGTGCACAATCCACGAGGGTGTCTTTGCTAGCCTAGCTGAGTCCAGCAGCTGACATTTTGGACGGACCGTTGCTGGGGTATTTTTCGGTACATTCGAGTGAATACCAGAAAAATACTAGAGAGATGCCAGGAATATACCTCCAATATCGCAAACGGTCATACGACGGGCGGACTCACATTTCATCCTGCACTTGGTGCGGAAAGGTCGAGTTCTCGGCAGTCTTCAATTTTTATTTATTATTTAAATTTAAATTTAAATATGTACATGTAGTACTTATTATAATAGATAATTAAATTTAGATAAGTATCTATATTATTTTTTAATTTTACTGGACCCTTTTAAATATATGTTCTATATATTTTTATATTTTTTTTAAAGCACACATATATTTTTAAAATTTAGGAGGTACTGCTTATTATTGTTATTTTAAGTATGCAGATCTAAAGGGCCGTTGGTCCCAGAAAATAGAGGCTGAATTTTGGCAATCGGCTATACATTCTAGGAGATATGCATAGTTTAGTAAAATGACTCAAAGTCATCATAAGTCAGCAGTGGTACCTAAAATGTTTTTCAGGGGAAGTCGCCTGTTTTGCGATTTGCAATTTCCCGAAAGTGCCGGGTCATCGCAAGCAACGACCGCTGACCACGTTTCGCGGATGGCGCTTCGTGGTGCGGCGGAGGCAGTGCTGGCTGTCTCCTGGCACGGTCTTCCAATGCACCAATTTGCACCATCATAGCCGCGATGACCTCCTCGTATCGGTTAATAGTCTCCTGTATTTCACCTGCCATCCGCGTGGTGGTCGCCGAGGAAACAAGTGCCTTCGAGTGGGCTATGCGGATATCCGCTAGCACTCCCGCGATGGCACCGCTACCCTTCATCACCCTCTCCATAATGGAGAGCACGGGTGCTGGGGCAACAAACGTTCCAGCGTTGTTAGCAGCAGCTGCAGCGGCATTCCCGGAGGCATTTCCGGCGGCGTTTGCTACTGCATTCGCAGCGGCCTTTGCAGCAGCCTTCGCGGTGGCCTGCATTGCGGCGAGCTTACCGACAATGGACACAGATTCGTCGTCAGCTGTCGGGGCAGCTGGTTGCTTCGGCATCTCAAGGGACGATGGTGCTTCCCCTTCTTCAAGTGGCTCCGGCGTGTCCTGCGCACTACCCACGGCGACCACCTTCGCACGCGATGCCTCCATCGGCGTCGCCTTGTGCCCCTTGCCTCGCTTCCGTCCTTTTCCGCCTCGGGTTTCGCTTCCCGGCCAGTAGATAGGGACAGTAGGAATCTCGTTAATCCATTCATGCGCCGGTATTCGGTGACAAGTTTTTCGGCGATAGGGACCACCCGGATCCAGTTATTATCCCTGAAGTTGAGCCAGAGACTTTTGAAGCAATGCAAACGTACATATACACAGATCTTGAATCTTTCGACCAGGCCTGCAATTTAGTATATGTGGGCACCAAATTCATATTGCCTTGCCTGGTCTCCCGCTGCAAGGAGTTTATGAGAAAACGTGGCCAGGAAGAGCAACGCGGCCGCCGCCATCAGCCTTATGATAGACATCATAGACGCAGAACATAATTTAATTGTCTAAATTTTTAAAAGTATATTTTCTAAATTTTTAAAAGTATATTTTCTAAATTTTAGTGTAATTTTTCAAAATTTTAGGGTAATCAATCAATCAATCATTGTATTTATGTTTGGCGCCGGAAAATAAATTATTTCCATGTGTCAAAGTGAACTGTTTGGAATCCTCTTTTGGATAAATATGCAAAGGAATCGAGATGAAAATGTCGAGTCTAACGCAACTAACGGCCCAGCAGCTATTACGGCAGCAGGAGGAGAGGACGTAGACATGGACGCTCTGGACGATGCTCCAATCCTCGACGACAAGGAGGGCGGCACGAATCGCATTCGCAGCAAGCGCGTCTCCACGCTGATACACTCCTCCTCCAGGTTTCCCCAATCTCTGCAGCTGCTCGGTGGCCGTCCATTTCAAACTGATCGTGGACAAAAACGACGGTAGCTGCGAGGATGTCCCGAAATCCGGCTTTGCCAACTGACCAACTGACAATTTTAAGCTTCATCTTACATTATATCGTATGGTTTCGATATTGCGTGCAATTCACTTGGCTGGCTAACAATTCAAAAACATTTCAACGGCTCTGAAAACTTTGATCGATCCCTAACAACGGAAATATGAACTTTATATTAATCTTGGAAGAGACGATGGATCCACCTATTACGCCCATTACGATGATTTTGCAGTTGGAAACGGAGAAGAGTCGGATGAGCTAAAGCGACTGGGGATATATAAAGGCACTGCTGCGTTTGTAGTTTTAGAAAGCTGCAAATCTATCGATAGTGACCACAGTCGATTGTTTGACCGCATTTCAATCGACTGCTTATATATTATCGATGTATTTTATTATGATTAGGTTGATAATAGGGTCTTCCCACATAAGGGATAGTACTGAACCCAACAAAAAGTAGTCCAAAACCAAAAACTTCATATAAAAAAAAATTTTGCCAAAATTTTGGTTGAAGAAAATACTGCTCAATAAATAATTTATTTTATATATTTCTTGAGCTATCGATCAATTCCAATAACAACCTAGTTAAATCCTTAACGAAAATCGCTTAAATACACACTCAAAGGCCGAAGACTAATTACAATGACTATCGAGTACTGTAACAATGGATTATACTGTTGATTTCGCTTGTAGAATACAAGTTAAAAATTGGAATTTCAGGTTTGTTTATGTTTTTGAGCCAGTCTGACCGAAAAATAACGCACGGATATTACCAAATTAATCAACACTGGACCATCAAGAAATAATTGACTGAAAATAGTATTTTTTTTTTTGGGCCAGTTTTTGTTAGGTTGAGTACTAGCCCTTAATAACAGTTATTCTTTGAGTTTTACTGTACAAAAGCCGAAAATAACTGTTAAAATGTGATTTTAAAATAAAACTACGGTCCCTGCTAAAATCAATGTGCATCTCCATGTTGACTTTAATAAGACCTTTTAGACATTTAAGCACAACGATTTAAAGGATTTGATAGTTTGCCATATTTCTTTCACTGACTTTGGGTTCGTCAAATCATCTGCTAATTTCTTCATATTTTCCTTTCTTAGTTTTTTTTTATTTTAAAGAACAATTTTAGCGTCTGATAAAAGTTTGGTTTTGTAATATTTTTGTCTACTGGCATTTCTTAATCTAAAAAGTCTCTCACAAGTCTCATCCCAGTATTTTTTTTTGTATATATTTGTTATTCTCATTCATTTTAACTCTATTTCTTTTTAAAATGTTTATACCCGTTACTCGTAGATTAAAAAGGTATATTGTATTCGTGCAAAAGTATGTAACAGCTAGAAGGAAGCATTTCCGACCCCATAAAGTATATATATTCTTGATCAGGATCACCAGCCGAGTCGATCTAGCCATGTCTGTCTGTCTGTCTATATGAACGCTAAGATTTCGGAAACTATAAAAGCTAGATGAAGAAAGAGCGCAAGTTTGTTTCAAAAAGGTGCCACGCCCCCTCTAACGCCCACAATCGCTTATATACGATTTTAAAAATTTCGGATTAGGAGAGTATGTGGGAGAATCATCATTTAGACAGAAAAGCCTCCAAAAATGAGTACCTGTTCTAAAATTTTACCTTTATTACCATGCGTAGAGATTCCCCAATTAGACGACTTAGCATTTAGGTTACCACCTACTTTATATAGTCCCCCAAGAGCCGTTGCCGTCATAAAGGCATCTCTACAACCTTTCTCGAAGTCACTTACGTTGGTACTAGGCGGGGCATAAACACTGAAAACATTAATATTGTGTTTTAGGTTGATCGTAGAGATTCCAATGGTTTCAATTTCCGAATCACAGTTAATAATTTTATTTTTAATATTTTTTTTGATATATGTAAATACCTACACCCCCATAACCGTCATTACGGGGCTTACATACAACGTTAAAATTAGCAAGACTGCACATAGCATTATTATACCCGTTACTCGTAGAGAAACAAGGGTATATTGTATTCGTGCAAAGGTATGCAACAGATAGAAGAAAGCATTTCCGACCCTATAAAGTATATATATTCTTGATCAGGGTCAATAGCCGAGTCGATATAGCCATGTCTGTCTGTCCGTCCGTGTGAACGCTGAGATCTTGGAAACTATAAAAGCTAGAAGATTGGCATTTTGCATGTAAATCCTTTGAGTTCCTACGCAGCGCAAGTTTATTTCAGCCGATGGCCACTCCCCCTCTTACGCCCACAATCGCTTTAAAACGATTTTACAAAATTTAAATATTTCGAAAAAGTAAAAATGCAGTTTTATTGTGTTTATAAATACCTATCGAAGTGTAGATGACATTTTTCAAATCGGACCATTCGTAAAAAAGTTATGCGTGATTAAAGTCTAATATCTCCATCTCCCTCGCACTCCCTTTAGCTGAGTAACGGGTATCTGATAGTCGGGGCATCCGACTATAGCGTTCTCTCTTGTTTAAATTAGAATTTACCAAGTTATTAGCTGCTTTCGCTGACCTGCACTCGGCTTTGCAGCGCCCGTAGCCAATTTTGTTCACTTTTACAATATCTTTCAATTTAAGGTTAAAAAGAACTACATTAAGTTCTAATGCGTTTATTGGTTTCCTATTTTGTCTGTTGAAGTTATTACCATGTTCGGTCATTTTTTCAATATAAACGAAAAACGGTCCTTTATGATTGGGGGGGTAAAAAAGAGGTTCAAATACCTGCATAGAATGCTCTCCCTTATTCCTGGCAATGCCATTTTTATCTCCTTCTTTTGGTTGGCTTAACTGCTATTCTCCAGGTCAATGCCCTTCTGTGCGTTTGTCTCACATGAATCCGTTATGTTCTTTGGCGTTTTTGCATGATCCATCTCCATTCTCTCTTCCACTTCTTTATTCACTTCGATTTCGTTTGATCTCCTCTTTTTTTGTGTTGCGGTAATTTTTGGGCGTTTTATAGTGGCTGCATCTAAGCTCAAGGGCTTACCCTTGGCTGAAAGCGCCATTTTATGCTTAAGGGGATTAATCCCCGTTTTTTTCTTTTAAAATTTGTAATCACAAACAAAAGAAATATACGAGCCTAATTAATTGAATGTGGTTTTGGTTTTTGTTTTGTGGTTAGTTTGAAACACTTGTTGTAAAAAAAGTATTAGGTCATGGTCATGGTGAGACCAGATCCGATCTTACCGAAAAGCTTAAATTTTTCGATAGTTAGGAGAAAGAAAAAATACTAAAAAACAAGGACGGAAGCTAACTTCGGCAAGCCGAAGTGTTAATACCCTTGCAGATTTCACGAATGAAAATTTGACTAGAAAAGCAAGATGAATTAATAAGCAACAAAATATTTTATAATTGAAAAAAATAAAATTTTTAAATTGTTCACACTATTGTTCTTATGGGAGCTATAGGATATAGACGTCCGATCTGCACGCGCCTTTACCCTGATCAAGGTGTGCATAAAAGAAGAAGATTTGAAAAGTTTTATGTCAATAGCTTATATACGGCGCGAAATACCTTGAAAAACGTCAAATTTTGACCGATTTCACCCTATTGTTCCTATGGGAGCTATAAGATATAGAGGTCCGATCGGCACGTGCTTTTACCATGATCAAGGTATGCATAAAAGAAAAAGTTTTGAAAAGATGCATGTCAATACCTTTTACACTGCGCGAAATATCTTCATTTTTTGAAAGCTATATCCGATTGTTCCTATGGGATCTATAGGACATAGACGTCCGATCGGGTCGATTTTCAAACTTGATCTGCATACACATGTTTTAGGACGACTGTGAAGGTTTCAGATCGCTAGCTTTTAAACTGAGCTCGCAAACGGTATTGAAACAGACATACAGACGGACAGACGGACATGGCTATATCGACTCCTCTATTGATCCTGATCAAGAAAATATATACTTTATGGGGTCGGAAACGTCTCCTTCACTGCGTTACAAACTTCTGACCAAAATTATAATACCCTCTGCAAGGGTATAACTACATCAGGCGTAGACATTCCGCCCGCCTTGCAATATACTTCGAATTGCAAAAGGAAGTCTTCAATGACTAGTAGCACCGTATGCATTAATGTGCACAGGTACCGGATAGCATCCATCCTAGTACAGTATTTTGCGCCACCGGACGCCCACTCGGACTCGGTAATAGTCCAGGCTGCACCCAGATCCACGGAGATTCCTGTTGGCCTGTAGAAATCGGGATCTGCTAAGACGATGTTGGCAAATTGTGTCCGGACTGTGTTCGACAATTCCCTCGCAGGAGTACGCATCCGCAGCTGGTCTTCCACGCTGAAAACCACTTCCATCCTAGGCGTCTCTGCATTGATAGGGATAAGGGAAGCCTTGCAGACGCGCTCGCTTCCAACTCCCAGGATTGGGAGATTCATGGCTTTGGCCAACGAATTGTCAATCCGGCTGACGCCTGAACAGGCGTCCACCATGACTCTGACATCAAATTTCTTTGAGCCTACATCGAAACGTAATTCGCCGTGCGCAGGATAGCTGTCGAGGTGTGCGCGAGAACGATTGAAAGGCGAGGCATCTCAGCAGCTTAAGGCGGAGTTGGGGAACGTTGACGTCGCTCCTTTCTGCGATAAATGTAGAGCAGGGTGTGGTGATCACCGCCACACACTTGGCAACGGCACTTGCTTCGACACGCCCCTCTAAATGTTGATGTGCCAGGCAATTGGGACAGTATTTATTGATCAAGACTGTCCGAGCACGAGCAAGTCCGTAGAGGATGTATTCCTGTACAGACTCGGCATCGGAACGATTTAGTTCCTCGAGAACATCTGCTTTCCGTTGATTGGGCGCTTCGGTGAGACGGCATTGTCCGATGCCGCAAAGAAAAGGTAGCGAAAAAAATGTACTGAAGATTAAAGGAAAAAAAATAAAAGGATTGGATTAGCGGATGCGAAAATAAAATTATTGACATTGAACACATAGACTCTGCACGTTGTTGTCCTGCATCAATATCACTGCTTGAATTATAAATGGGGATAGCCAGCCGGCTGGATTGAAAAGTCTAGCAATCTGGGACAGGATTTCTCGTTTTGAAAACTTCGATTTTAACTCTGTTTGAGACGCAACGAAATAAAACTCATCTGCCGTTGCATTCCATCGCACTCCCAGCGTTTTTGTAGTGCTCACATCCTCAATCTCGAGGTTATACCAGGATGACGGCACCTACCTTCCTGGTGCAGTAGATATTTTTCATTACTTTAAATGCCTTTTTCTCAAAACCACGTTTTCCTCAGCTGCGGATCGTATATTTTAAAAAAATAATGCCCGATCATCATGCTACTTTTAGAGAAATGTTTGTAATAAAATTGCCCACTGTCTGAACCTACTTAGAAATTTGTACATTTAAGTATTTTTTTTAGCCAAAAACAACAAAAAAAACTTGAAAAAAATGATTTTTGACTTTGAAAGAGTGCCACAACCAGAGTTTTTGAGATGTTCTATGTAAGTTAGGTTCAGACAGTTTCTATATTATTTCTTAACAAAATGAACTTGGTTTCATAAAAATCGGATCTACACAGCGACCAGTGGACGATCCGCAGCTGACCACCTTTTTTTAAAAAGAGCCTGACAAAAAAATTTCCACGGCCGCCATTTTAAAAGATAAAAACAAAATGAAAATTGTTTAAAATTATATAAGAACGATGTAATCAACATGTTAAGTTACGAAATCTCAGCATGATTCCTTATTGGTTAAAAACATGAAAAAACAAGAGAGAACGCTATAGTCGGGTTGGTGTCCCGACTATCTAATACCCGTCACTCAGCTAAAGGGAGTGCGAACGCTGTAGTCGGGTTGGTGTCCCGACTATCTAATAATCGTAACTCAGCTAAAGGGAGTGCGAGGGAGATGGAGATAAAACTTTGATCAGGCCTAACTTTTTAACGAATGGTCCGATTTAAAAAATTTCTTCTACATTTCGATAGGTATTGATAAACACAACAAAACTGCATTCCTACTTTTCCGAAACATTTAAATTTTTAAAATCGTATATTAGCTATGGTGGGCGTTAGAGGGGGCGTTGCACCTTTTTGAAATAAACTTGCGCTGCGTAGGAACTCCTAGAATCTGTATGCAAAATGCCAATCTTCTAGCTTTTATAGTTTCCGAGATCTCAGCGTTCATCCGGACGGACAGACGGACATGGCTAGATCGACTCGGCTAGTGATGCTGATCAAGAATATATATACTTTATAGGGTCGGAAAAGCTTCCTTCTACCTGTTACATACTTTTGCACGAATACAATATACCCTTTTACTCTACGAGTAACGGGTATAACAAGAGAGAACGCTATAGTCGGGTTGGTGTCCCGACTATCTAGTACCCGTCACTCGGCTAAAGGGAGTGCGAGGGAGATATAAACTTTGACCAGGCTTAACTTTTTAACGAATGGTCCGATTTAAAAAATTTCTTCTGCATTTCGATAGGTATAACTAAACACAACAAAATTGCATTTATACTTTTCAGAAATCGCTAGACACATTTTAGTATGGTTTGTGGGCGACTATGGGCGATTGTGGGCGTTAGAGGGGGCGTGGCGGTCGGCTGAAATAAACTTGCGCTGCGTAGGAGGCCCAAGAATATGTGTTGGTAATCCCAATATTCTAGCTTTTGTAGTTTCCGAGATCTCAGCGTTCATCCGGACGGACAGACGGATATGGCTAGATCGACTCGGCTAGTGATCCTGATCAAGAATATTTATACTTTATAGGGTCGGAAAAGCTTCCTTCTAGCTGTTACATACTTTTGCACGAATACAATATATATATATACCCTTTTACTCTACGAGTAACGGGTATAATAACAGTTCTCCCCCCTTAATAGACTAGGTCTCACTATCTTATTGTTTTAGATATTTTGATAATCTGAACTTTAATTTTTTTCTTTTCCTTTTCCAAAATTTGCGTCGATAAGTTAGCAACAAAGCACTATGGGTAATTTGACCACTTTTTTGGCAATAATTAATAACTTAAAAACGACGCAATATTTTACAATTTTGTTTTTTTACTTAACTACAATATATAAAATTTAAAGAAATTTTTGTTGGAAAAATAGGCGTAGTCCCGCCTTTTTTTTAAGAAAAAAAAAATTTTTTTAAGAACGCATTGAAAAAAAAATATTTTTTTAAAATTATTTTAATAAGAACAACATATTCAATTTTAAAAAATATATAAAAGTTTCCATTTTTTTATTTTTTAATAGAAATTTTATTTTTATAAGTATTAACCATTTAATTTCTAACAAAAATGCCATAAACCTTTATAACAAAGCTATTTCAGTGAAATAATGATATAACATAATTTTTAAAACATATTTAGAGAGGAACAAAGATTATTGCATACCGCTTTTGTAAAGATTGCACCGTAACTGACTTTCATATTTTCATATTCATATTATTCATATTTTTATGGAGGTCTTAAAACATTTATTTCAGAGAAAGTGCGCAAAAGTGCACTTTTATACTTACTGAGTTTACAGAGAATTGAGTACTCTACAAGATAAAAAAGGTTCCAGAGCTGGAAAGAGCTGGACTCTCTTTGTAGCTCCATTCTAACGACTTGAAAAATGGGTTTTGGCCAAAAAAAGTGGTCAAATTACCCATAGGTCAACGTTCGCGTAGTGGATATTCTCTCTACTCGCGGAATACTCCTTAAAAGACCGATTAGTAAGGTGGTGTTCCTCCCCGTAGACAACAACGTGCAGAGTCTATGTGTTCCATGTCAATAATTTTATTTTTGCATCCGCTAATGCAATCCTTTTATTTTTTTTCCTTCAGTCTTCAGTACTGTTTTTTCGCTACCTTTTCTTTGCGTCATCGGACAATGCCGTCTCACCGAAGCGCCCAATCAACGGAAAGCAGATGTTCTCGAGGAACTAAATCGTTCCGATGCCGAGTCTGTACAGGAATACACCTTTGCAAAGGTGGTACGGTGGAATTTTTGAACACTGGGGCTTTTTTTTATTTTTCAATTTTCTCGCTATTTGGGGATCTAATCGAAAATGCAAATTGCTTAGAAGAAAAAAAAATCTATCGATCTAGATAGGTTGGGGCAAATCCAAGGTCTACAAGTGTTTCAAAAATACATTTGAAAAAGCGGGTATCCACCATTTGTTAACTGCTTCCCTCGCAGAAGTTGTGCCAATATGCACGCTAAACCAGGCTATTAAGCGTTAATTCAAGCTTCTGGTCTAAAAGTTTAATCAAAATCAAACCCACCGATTTTGAGAAAAAACGCCTAACAGTGAACCAACCTCAGATTTTCCCCACACAAAAAAGGGGGCCAAATCACTGTGGACGGCAGTCCACGTAGTGACGAAGCGCACCAGGAGAGTGTGCGAAAGCGACTACTATATTTACACGAAGAAATTAAAATCTGCTGTGATGGTTCATAATGAGTAATACGTCAATCGAAAGGTATCGCAAAAACTAACAGGATTGCATACCAAGACTTAATCAATTTCAATTGGTTTGGGAGAGAGGGCGGTAAAAGTGAGAGTGAGAGGTCATATGATAAAATTCGTTCTAAAGTTATTACAAAATCAAGATTTTGGAAGACTTTCCAAAATGAAAACATTTGTCCCTTTGCTTGTTTGTATGCATCAAATCGTTACCCTAGGATCCTGTACTAATTTTTGAAGTGTCAATATAGAAATATAGTGAATATAAGAAACGTTTGTTCTACGACTTTTGGGGAAACCTGCCAGTAAATATTTTACTGAAACGGACCGAATGAGAATATTTTAAAAAGTAGGCATATTTATTTAGTCGAATAACAAATAATTTTTCCTCACAAAATTTGATATCAGAACTTTTGTATGTTGATGGTGCGATCGTCAAGACCCTTTAACTCGTTAAAAGGTGTTTTTAATTTATATCAATTTCGTGAAAATTTCTTAAAAATTAAAGCCACAGTTTTTGAGAAAATTAATTTGCCGTTTCACACTGTCCGCGGCAGCGAGACCACTCACACCCAAGACATCAACCATGTGTATACTCGTATATACATTAGGGTTATCGAATTTTTGAAAAATATCGTATCATGATATTTGGTTTTTGAAAATACCAATTTAAAATATCGGTGATATTTATTATTTTTTCAAAATATTTAAATTTTAATGTGAGAGGACAACACATGCCGCCCATTTAAAATTCACAGCGCAAAGTACCCTTTATATGTTGCTGACAAGAAATCGAAAAATTTTATCAAATCAATTCCACATTTTTATACCCGTTACTCGTAGAGTAAAAGGGTATATTGTATTCGTGCAAAAGTATGTAACAGCTAGAAGGATACGTTTCCGACCCCATAAAGTATATATTAGAGCCCTGCACAAGTAACCTGACTTGTTTGTCAAACCTTATACCCAACCGACCTACTTGAAACCCATTTGACTTGGGTCGTTTGGGTTTGGGTATTTGGGTAAATGAGTCAATTTTTACCAAAACCCAAATACCCAAACCCAAACGACCCAAGTCAAATGGGTTTCAAGTAGATCAGTTCGGGTTTAAGGTTACCCAAATAACTTCTATAAAAAAATCAATTTTTAAATATGACCGTGATCCGAATTTTTACAGGTGATAGACCCGTCGCGATTTCTTAAGGCCAAGATGGTAATTTGTGTATAATATTTAAAATTAAAGGATACGATATATCGACATTTGTTTTAACTTCTTCCGCCCATGCGAATTCTTAGGGTTTATAAATATTACAGATTACAGATGTATTAAAGAATTCGCGCTTTTTGAAAAATCAATATAGAATATATCATTAGGTTTCTTTAGTTAAGTTATGTATGATCCACACAAATAAATCCTCTTGTTCCTAAGAATTCGCGGTCTTTGAAAAATCAATGTAGAATATATCATTAGGTTTCTTTAGTTAAATTATGTATGATCCACACAAATAAATCCTCTCGTTCCTAAGAATTCGCGGTTTTTGAAACAATCGATTAATATAAAGAACTTCTAAAGATTTTATATTAATTTTTCCAACCCGCGAATTCTTAAGAACAGGAGTATCTTCAGATTGGTTGGACCGTCTTTTTCTTAGCTAAGGCACTATTGCTTATACTTGGCTCTATAATTATTGATTCTTCAAAAACCGCGAGTTCTTAGGACTAAGAGGATATATTTGTGTGGATCATACATAACTTAACTAAAGAAACCTAATGATATATTCTACATCGATTTTTCAAAGACCGCGAATTCTTAGGAACAAGAGGATTTATTTGTCTGGATCATACATAATTTAACTAAAGAAACCTAATGATATATTCTATATTGATTTTTCAAAAACCGCGAATTCTTTAGATCAAGAGAATATGTTTTTGTGGATCATACATTTGTAATATTTAAAGACCACACGAATTCGCATGGGCGGAAGAATTTGAAACAAATTTCAATATATCGTATCCTTTAATTTTAAATATTATACAAAAATAACCATCTTGGCCTTAAGAATTCGCGACGGATCGATGACCTGTGAAAACTCTGATCATGGTCTTATTTAAAAATTGATTTCTTATAAAAGTTATTTGGGTAACCTTAAACCCGAACTGATCTACTTGAAACCCATTTGACTTGGGTCGTTTGGGTTTGGGTATTTGGGTAAATGGGTAAAAATTACCCAAACCCAAACGACCTGAAAATTTTGGGGTCAGGTTGGGTAGGTAATATTTTAAAATAAAGCCTAACCTACTTGACCTGAAATTTGGTTTGGGTACCCAAATAACCCATTTTGTATACCCATGCAGGGCTCTAGTATATATATTCTTGATCAGGATCACTAGCCGAGTCGATCTAGCCATGTCCGTCTGTCCGTCCGTCTGTCTGTATGAACGCTGTGATCTCGGAAACTACAAAAGCTAGAAAGTTGGGATTACCAACACATATTCTTGGGCTTCCTACGCAGCGCAAGTTTATTTCAGCCGAGCGCCACGCCCCCTCTAACGCCCACAATCACCCATAATCGCCCACAGACGATACTAAAATGTGTCTGGCGCCCACATTTTTAAAGATTTTGGATATGTATAAATGCAATTCTCTTGTATTTAGTTATACCTATCGAAATGTAGAATTTTTTTAAATCGGACCATTCGTTAAAAAGTTATTGCTGATCAAAGTTTATATCTTCATCTCCCTCGCACTCCCTTTAGCCGAGTGACGGGTATTATAGTCGGGACACCAACCCGACTATAGCGTTCTCTCTTGTTTTTTAATACAACAATGCTAAAATGAAAGCTTAGGCTTTAGGTTCTGCAATAATGACGAATCTGGCCAGGAAAACGGTCTCCAAGGAAGGGATTTCGAAAATTTCTCTTTAAAATTCGAAAAATCGCGTTTTAGGGTTTTTTTTAAACCCCTATAAATTTATCTGTTTTATTGATGTAATTATTTTGAGTATATTCAAGTTCACTGCCAATCTATTATAATGCATTTTTCGGAGTATTCTTTGGAGTATATCTCAGTGGTGGATCTAATATTTTGTTGTGGGGGGTGATATCAGAACAATTTTTTTGTTGCATACTTTTTGAATACCAAAATTCCATTCATTTTTCACCCGAGTGTGGGGTGATATATCACCCATATCACCCCCCGTGGATCCGCGCTTGGTATATCTAATGGGGAAATGCGATTTGCGTCGCTTTATAAGTCGCCCTTACTCGCTGTGGCCATTCCCTGTTAAATGGCTGGATCCGCACGACTTAGATCCAAAGCCAGTCTTATCCAGACAATAAAAAAGAAAACGATTGACCAGGTGAGTTGCATTGTAGTTCCAGAAGATGTTACGCAGAATGGATTATCTTGCGTAATTGAGGGCGGACATATTTTTCGGATAGTGACGTCATCTCTTGGGGATGGTATAGGAACAGGTTTCCTAGTTGTGGGCGGTATATTAGCCCTACTTAAATCCAATTCCAGGCAAATCCAGACAATAAGAAACAGAAACCAGGAAAGTTGCATTTTAAAGATGCTTTTGTGGCAGATAGTCTTTTCCTTCTTTCTTTTATCTTTCACACGAGTGCTTTTTTCAGCCAAGATCGTTAGGGAGTGAACATTCCTCGATCTCCTTCTCGATACCTAGTTTTATCAGCTATCGTACATCTATCGATACATCATTACTTAATACTAACACTTACATAGGGGAGTGTAGGGTAATGTGAAATCAATATTTTTTAAAAGTGTAAACGCAGAAAGTTTCTTACATCTACTGAGCATATTTCTGTAAAATTTGGAGTCGAAATTCCAACGCAGCCAAAGCCCACAGCGTTTGGCGTGAACCCTTCTTTTTTTGCACTTTCAAAAGTTGTAGGGTAATGTGACGAACGATTTGTTCTTTAATGTAACTTCCTCAAAAATCAATATTTTCTAAAAGTGTAAAATCAGAAAGTTGCTTACATCTACTGAGCATATTATTGTAAAAGTATGATTCGAAATGTCATCGGAGCTAAATCCCACAGCTTTTGGTGTGAGCCATCCTTTCCAACTGACGGCACCACTAAAAACAATACAAAACTAAAACAAAACTGCAGCATTTAATGTTATCTGGTAATATTATAGTTTTCTACACAAAATCAACCATAAAATTAAAATTCTTGAATAAAAAAAATTTGTCACCATATAATATTAAATGTTCGTCACAATAACCTACAAGGTACACTTGGAGCAAAAACGGTGTCACTCTCAAACGGCGCAAAATAAAAAAACGCCAAGTACCAAAAACTGTTGATAAAGATCTCATTTATACGTGCATATATTTATTTGATTTTATTTTCAACACATCTTCACTCTGGCACAGCTGAAACACAAATAAATTGAACAGGTGTGCAAATTTGCGCCCCACCTTTCGGGACTTCTTATTAATATTACTGTAATAACATTGTCGACACGATAAGGGGAGACGACTACATTTATTTGGAACTTTTGTCGTGACGTCATATATGAGATTCGACGAGTTCGCCACATTACCCTACACTCCCCTACTAAATACTACTAAATACCCAGCAGTTCCGTTCATCACCTTTTTAGCTGTGAATCACTGCCAAAATTTGAGCATCAATCGCTCAATCACTAGTGATTTTGTATGAAAAATAGCGATGATTTTAATAAGGGCATGTCCTACGGGTTCATTACTGCCAGAAACTGGCGCTTATTCATCACCATTTTTCATCGCCTTAAAACAAGTTTTTCTTTAAGTTTACATATATATTTTTAGGATAAGTTGTTTAAAATATATTATTAGTATAAGTTATCTAAACTACTATATAAAAGTCTTCGAATAAAAAATGGGTCAGTGGTAAATTCCTACCAGAGCGGATTGACATAAAAATCTAGAAAAATCAGCATAATTCTGAAATAATTAGGAGACGTGTGTGAGGTACAAATTAAAACAATAAACGACCCCAAAGTGCCCCAAAATTCGATTCGTTTTTTTTTTAATTCTTTCTTTTGCCATTTTTCTGTTATAAATGTTGTTAAAATGGTTTAAAAAACTATGATCATAATCTTATGGCATAGCCGCAACTAACTGCATTTAAATTTTTTGGAAATTCAGCCTCCTTAACCAAGTCCCCAGTCACGGCCTCCACATATGTATGTATGTATGTTCTGCTGGCGCACTTTGCATTAGGTCGTAAATGTGTGTATGTAGCATTTTAAGTGTGACCGCGCAGGGAAAAAAATGAAAATACCAGTCACAAAAAATTTAAAATGCGCGGTTAAAAAATCGATTATATCGCAAATCTTTTCATTTGTTTTCAAATGTTGAGTTATCTACAAACTTTGGATTTGTAAAAAACAAAAATAAACAATGATTCGCTCTGCTATGTACACACACACGCACGAAATATGTATATCCAAAAAATCAAGATAATACTGATATCCTTTAGCTAAAAGAATATTTAATTTACATTTCCACAACAGATTTAAGAAATTTTGTAACCGATTTTTGTCATTTAAAATTCAAATCGCATTGATAATATTAAAAGAACATTAAATATTCAAACCAATTGATTCTCACGCTCTTTATTACACGTGCCTCATATTGTTTAAACAAATGCAAATGTTTAAACAATTTGATTCACGGCGTATATATAATCTTTTTCTTTTCCATTAAATGACCGTTTGCTGTAATTAATTCAAGTGAAACATAACCTGTTGGTCGTGTACAAATACTTCATTATTTGCCAATTGTTGGTATTTTTTTTATGTGTGGAAAGAAGGTGTGTAAAGAGGGGTTGGGGGCCCAAAAACGCCAAAACTGTAATTAGGTGATAGATGGACAGCCTCTTAAAATGGTTAACCAAGATAAAAATAAAGGAAATTGTATTATTGGGGACGCATTTAACTTTTTCTTTGGCATATTTCTTTATTTTTCTTACATAAATATTTGCTTTCCTTATAAGCGTTGTCTACTGTGGATTCTCTTTTAAACTTCTTCTAAATCGTCAACAGTATGTGATTTTTTATTAACCCTTTCGTTACCAATGTGCATAAAATTACCTTTTCTACATTCTTCGGTTGTAATAGTAATAGTACATTAATATTATTTGTCAAGCAATAACATCATTAGAAGAAAGTAAACATAGCATGGCTTAAATGTTAAAAAAAAATGTATATTTGTTTAAATTAATATTTAAAAAATAAGTTAAACTTTTAGAAAAATAAAGATGAATAAATTCTTTAATTTCAATTTGTAATTAAAAAAAATTTAAGAAAAAATTAAAAATAAAGAGTTCTAATATAAATATAAACAAAAACAATGAAGAGTCTTAATTTTAGATTGTTTTTGAAAAACACTTTTTTTTTGTTTTTGTCCTTCAATATAATGTATCGCCCTTAACTGCAAAACAAAAGATGTGGCAAAATAAAATGTAAGCGATCGGTATTTAAAAAAAAAATTAAAATTAATATAATTATAGAAAAAGATCCTACCATATTTAAAATCTTCGGCACAAAAAGGTTAAGTTCAAAGAGAGGGAACCCAGTGGACCAAGTGTTCGTTAGCGATATCGCAAACGATAGTTACGCGAAACTCAAACGGAAAACGGCTATCGCCTCGAATCCGAAAACGATGAAAAAACGAATCACTGGTCGCTCAGTTTGTGGCAGCGAAAGTTTCGTTTTCGATAGCTCGTAAACGGATCGTTAGCGAGCCTTTGGTGATATCTTTTGCGAGGCGATTTTAATATCATTAACGAGCCGAAATTAATATTAGTAGCGGATCGAAAAAGATTATAAAAGGTGTTTCATTCCATTTCATTCCTACAGTGAAAGCAGTACTAAATTTTTGGTTTTTCTTTTTTATTTTAAAATTTTTTTAATATGGTATCAAATAAATCATAAAAATTAATTAAATTAAAAGGGGTAATGAGAATTTTTGGTACTTCATGGTACATTTATGGGACTCTTTAACATATGAGATTCTTTTGGAGTACTTAAACTTTAAATCATAAAAATTAATTAAAATAAAAGGGGAAATGAGGGGTACTTATACGTTTACTTTCATCTGCTTCTGACTCTTAGATATCCTGTCCTGGGCGTACTGGAAAAACTTCTGGGCTATCCTGTCGAAATCCGCTTCCAGGGAAAATCTTTCTTTAAATCCCGCTGTAAAAAAACGATTTTGTAATATTGTGCATTGTAATATAATTATTCGTATAAAAAATACTTACAACGGATTGCTAGAGTAACGCGCAACCCCTTATACATTTCTTGGCCTCGGTTCCATGCCAAGAGTACAGCCGTGCGAGGTCGACGGACACTATTCCTCTGGAAAACTAATCTTTGCCGCATGTTTTTCAACAGTATTTATCTTAGCAGCACTGTTTATTATATGTTTCGATTCGCATATATAATTCCTCCTCTTGCGTTTTAATGACATTATTAAATTCTATTGCTCTTCTCTTCACTTCCACCGCAAAATTCCAAGAAGAAGGCTGAAAAACGAAGAAGAACGCACATGTGATTTTTGATTTATTTCTGTTTTGGTTTTTGGCTTTAAAGCCGTTTTAACTCACTCTTTGGGTCACAGCACTGAACTAAACACTCAATTATAATTTAATTACTGATTTTGTTTATTTAATAAATCACTTTAAACAATTTCGGCTTTTATACGACTGCACTCTGCAAGTTTCTAAGCACAAAAGAACACACGCACAAAAAGAAACGAAAAGAAACGAACGAGAAACTGCGCATCAGCCATGGAAACGAGAAACGAAGTAGAACAAAAGCGGCAAAGTCTCGCAAAACTATCGCAAACGAGCTCAAAAAAGAATGAAAACTGGACATAAGGCTGAAAATAATGTCGCCCGGTTTTTGTTTACTAAACGCTCGTTTTTGAGTCCGTTTGCGAACATTTAACGGGACTTTAGTAAAAGCTCGCGGATTTCTATCGTTTCTAAGTCCGTTTACGAACATTTTGCGATAGTTTCGCTATACCTTCGCGCCCTACTGGTCCCGCTGGGAAGTAAACTGATGGAATACGCACACATAAACCGTAATTCGGCAAATTTTGACTTATATATGTTTTTAGGTGAGGCAATTCTGTCAGTTTTAAAATGAATCCCCATGGAAATGGTGCTGGGCGGTTAGGTTGACGGTAACTTATTATTACACGGCAGCTCCAGCTAGCTATTCGTATCCGTATCAAGCTGCAGTTCCGCCTCCAGCGTTGTGTGCCAACGACGTCCCGCAACCCGTACCCGTCCAGCACTTCACGCAGCATTTCCCTGCAACACGTTGCGTAACATGTACCGCAACATGCAATGTGTTCAGGTGAAATCAATGAGATGAGCAAGAAAACTAAAAATTTTATGGGAAAAAAACAAACGACAACAAAACTGGGTTAACATTAACCAGCAATTGAAAACGCAAATTAAA
>JBAMCJ010006926.1:0-18128 GCA_037075205.1 Drosophila prostipennis
ACTTTTCTATGTTGACAATGAACCCTATGAGCTACTAGGTGAGCTGATGAGCTATAGGAGTCATAACATTTCTAATGAATTAAGTAGGTCATAGTATGAGCCATGTTTTATAGGAGTCATGAGCCATAGGAGTCATGACTTAAAAAACATAGATACATGAAATCAAAGGGCCCTATGACTCAACACTCAGAAAAAAAATCGCCCTTAATTTTAGAAAATCGCCCGTGATTTTAAAACGCCATTAAATTAAGAAAATTTTTCTTGATAACAGAAAATTTTTCTTAAGTTTATGGAAATTCGCCATTAATTTTTTTATAAATGAATAAGAAGAAGAGTCGTTGTATTTTTTCTTGGAATAATGGCGATATTTTCTTGGATGAATGGCGATATTTTCCGACATTTTTCTTGAAATCGCCTTTCGTTCTAGAAAATAAATACCTATTTTTCAGGAAAGTTGTGTAATTTTTTGATATTCTAGTATGGTGGCCTAGCTGTTAGAGGCGTCCGGACAGTAAATATTTATACAAATGTCGCCGCGGAAACCGCGGTTCGACTTCACGCTGGGACGAGTCAAATTTTTTTAGCTTCAGTTTTGGTTTTTTATTCACTGAGTTGTTAAAACTGTTAGTAACAAAATTTAATTAATGTAAATGTAATTGGTATACCAATAATTCGACCATTAACACTTCAAGCATCTTAAGCCATTGCATTGCAAGAAGCACGCGTGGCCGAGTGGTTAAGATGTCTCTCTATGGTGTGAACGGTCGCGGGTTCGATTTCAGGTCGAGGTAAGAATTTTTCCTTAAGTCTTTTATATGTTTACAAAAAGTTTTTTCTGTACTTAAAATGCATTGTAATTAATAAACATTTATAATAAATTTGAATTTTAATTAAAATTTAATAAAAATGTACCCTGTATTCAGAATATTATTTGTCATTAAAACAAGAATGGGTTCATCTTAGTTAACAAATGTCAATGCAAAATAGATAAAAAAAAGTCCGACATAACTAAAAAAAAAATTGTTTATAAACAAATATACTTTTTTATTTTCTATTTTAAAGAAAATTTTTTTTAATTTTAAGGTTTTTTGCCATAAAGTTTAGAAAAATTGGTAATAATTTTTAGAAAGGCGAAACCGTAAATTCAAGAAAAATATTTACCATACTTAATGGCAGGTCGCCGTTGGCTGAAAATCACAGGCGATTTTCTTGAATCAATGGCGAATTTCTTGATTCAATGGGGATTTTTTTTCTGAGTGCACTCATGCTGGGCTCTAGTAGATATCGCAGCCCTGTTGCTTATTTAGTTGTTTTATATTTTGATAGTGCTCTTTAGGTAGACCATTTTCCATTCTTTTTTTGTTTTTGTATACGCCGCAGTAGGCACATTCTTTATTAACACGCCTCAACGTTCAGCGCAATATTCTGGACACGCCACGGGGCCAGTAGCCAGGAATGCAATATCATCTGCATAGGTGGCAAAAAGAGTACCACGAACAACACTGGGTTTGGGAGATCCATAGTGTAAATTGTGTACAGAACGGGGCCAAGGACGCTTCCCTGTGGAACACCAGCACGAATTAGACGTAGTCCAGAAAGATGTCCACGAATGTCAAGGGCAAAGATCCTATAGTCCAGAAATGAAACAACGAGCTTCCAGAGTCCCTCAGGCAATAGTGGCATTAATTTGTAGAATAGGCCTCCATGCCAAACCCTGTCAAAAGCCTGTATGACATCAGAAAAACAGCCGAGCAGTATTTATTACCTTTTAATGCATCTAGAATATGGTTCACGACTCTGTGAACCTGTTCAACAGCGGAACATGATGGTTCGGGAGAGTGTCATTAAAGGTGTCAATATCCAGGAGCCTATTAAGTACGATCCGCTCAAAAATCTTGGAAAACGAGGACAGAAGACTTATTACAAGATCCAGAAAGTAGCGCGCATTACTCGCAATATAAAAGGCCCTGCATCTAGACACAAAAAAAAAACTTGGTAAAATCAACTGTAAAAATTGTCAAACAGGCCCCAACCATAAAAACTGTCAATTCTACTAAGTAAATTGTTACTCTTATGTAATTCGTAAACGTAAGGGTTACTATAAAAAATAGTTATGCAACTGTAAAAAAGGGTAGAATGTGCCCCAACCATAAATTGTGGTTAACTTACTATTTTTTACAGTCACGTTACTATAAAATAGTCATTTTACTATTAAAATGGTATCCTACTATTAAAATGGTATTCTACTATTAAAATAGTATTTTACTATTAAAATAATACTTTCCCAGAAATATAGTACGATCACTATTAAAAACAGTACAGCACCCTAAAAATAGTATGCCAATAAAATAGATTTGATTTTCGATTGCAAATTTTCTTTTATTTTTACAGAATATTTGTTCTTATAATATTATTTACATATTATTTCTAAACCTCGAAGCTTAATATTAAACATGACAAAATTTAATAATTCGTATGTTTTATGTTAACACATTGGTTGGTGAATTTATTGTTTCTACTCAAGAAGACATACAAAATGTCAAATTTGTTGATCTGAACCTGCAAAGAAAAGATTTTCGAACCGCTGTGTAAACAAATAAATAAAAATATAACGTATAACACAAACCTTCAGCTTCAATGTTTATATTACTAAGCGCAGTAAGAAAACAAGGCTCAGTAATTTTTTCGTTAAAGAGCCCGAGAGCCCTCTCCTTAAAATAAGCCCATTTCTGAAGTAAAATTGGGGCCTCCGGATAAAGAAGCTTAAAGTCAATGTCGATCTAAAAATAAGAGAAATTTGTACAAAATATAACAACAAAAAATATATTATATTACCAGGTTGTATCCCAAAGAGTGCGAGAACAGTGGCCAATTTTGTATAATTGACACTGTGTTACTATTCTCGCAGCTTGCTATTTCGTTCCTACGAAGCTGGTAGCACAGTCTCCACTTCTCCTGGACTTCGTTCCAAGGTTCCAGGAACTTGTGCAGCCAATCATAGGCGCCGATGATTTCTACAAGTAGGACGTTAAATTTAAAGTGTAATTAATTTATATATAATACGTTACCTGCATCACTTGCAATCTCGACAGTAAAACTTTCCCGCTGTAGGGGTTTAAGTCGC
Organism: Drosophila prostipennis; assembly: GCA_037075205.1. Taxonomy (NCBI): domain Eukaryota; kingdom Metazoa; phylum Arthropoda; class Insecta; order Diptera; family Drosophilidae; genus Drosophila; species Drosophila prostipennis. The sequence continues at coordinate 3,125 of JBAMCJ010006926.1, forward strand.
CTTATTGTGCTGTAGTATTTGACGTACAAGCGATCACTAGCCTTGCTTTTAATTAATTGAAAATATATTTTCTAAATCTTTATAAATTAAAAAAATGTAAAACCACTTAATTAAAAGGTATTTAACAGCTTACACGATCATCATTAAACTGGGTTTCAATTTCCTCAGAAATTCGGAGAAAATCTGGTCTGGACAATTTTATTTGACGTTTGACGTGCCAATTCACCACCGCCTCTACCAATATTTTACGAGCTGTGTCGTTTAGCTTATTGCTTTCCGAAAATTTTTTATAAACAAAACTACCACAGCAATGCTCTTGAAGTATTTTCTCAATATCCTGTAAATAAATTTAAAATTAAAAAAAGGCTGGTTGATACTTGAATATTTACAATAAAATCTGCGGATCCGCACTTCCTCCAATCCTTGGTGACTTTTGATGAGGTACTTGCTTCAGGTGACTGTGGCTTCTCGACTGTCTCAAATGAACCTTGTTTAAGGCCAGTGTCGAAACCCTAAGAGAGAGAAAATCATGTTGATTGTGAAACAAAACATTTCTTTCTTACTTTTGACCGCTTCCAACTCATTAAATGATTGCGAAAATTAATTTTTTCGGACAGCTTTCTATTTCTAAATAAAAAGGTTAAGTCCGTATTATTTAGAGATTCAAGTTCCTTTATCGTTATGGATTCAGCTGAAAAAAAAAAAATCCCAGCGAGTTAAAAAATTAACGGCAATACATGGAGCGTGCCGAATTGGGATAGGTCGTGACGTCATGGAAATTTCTAGAACTGCAGAGTTTTACACACACTAACACAACACAATGCAAGCATAAGCCAGCGTTTCGTGTACATATATGTATGTACATTGTACACATGTATTTCTTTTTTGGAATTTCACGTATAAAAAGTTTGCACCGGAATTAAAAAAATGGCAGCAATACTTGGAGCGTGCCGAATTGGGATAGGTCGTGACATCATGTAAATTTCTAGAACTGCAGCTTCACACACCCTAATGCAAGCGTAAGCCATCCCTTCAGTTCTGGCATCCCATGTCGGGGACAATTCCTTAAGCCAAACGCTCGGCCGCTGTCGACGTCAGCAGAGCAGTCGGTATTTATATATTGCGCTCTCTTTCCTTGTCTTATAATTTGTTGTTGTACTGAAGGAAATAGCGGAACTCCCATACAATTTTCTCTATGGGGCGTCCTCGGTGCGTCCTGAGGGACAAATGACCTGTCCTCGGGTTTTCCCTTGGGGATTACTGAGGGAAAAGTGACATCTGGAACTGAAGGGATGTTTCGAACAGTTTTACTTGCAAACATACATATGTATGTATGCACACAAATACTTTGTTTTTGGAATTTCACGTAAACAAGTTTTAACAGATTTATAACATAAATATACATATGCATATATATTTATATATATTTATTCTCACCATAAAACACAACGAAATTAATAGTTCATTCAATTCATCCATTCTGAAATAGTGGTACCACTCAACTATACTGAAAACTCTTGCAGTGCGACCAGCTATTTAAAATAGTTTCAATAGCAAAAACAAATACACAGACGACTATTTTTATTGTTAAAGTACTATTTTTTATAGTTACTGAACTATCTTTATTGGTCAATTTTACCAAGTAAATTTTTTTGTGTGTAGGTAACATGCCCACAGACTACACGTACAGTCAGGCAATGGAACAAGCTATCCCCAGCATTACAGGATCGTTTTAAGAATATGGTAAATAAAGAAATATAATCATATATGAAATCATACTAAAAGCATAAGTACACGCATTATATGGAACCTGAGATCGATATTCACAGCCCACCTCAAGAGTTCGAGAGTCAATCGAACAGAAACAGCCCCTTTGAAAATAAGCAGGAAGAGAAAGGGATGAAGAGTCAGGCAAAGAAAATGAAGTGCTCTTTAAAGAAAAGAGTCCAATTTTGGAGGCGAATGATCTATTAAAGAAGTCAGCTCGTGTTATTGAAACCACTTGATAGTCTAGTACTCGAATGGTATACACATCTTTGTTGTTTTTAGGAGGTTCAAATTCAACAAAGAATAGGGGAGAAGGGGGCTCAAATAGTAAGAAAAGTTTGGTTAGACAAAGCAGTTATAAATAAAGAGCAATTAAAATGAGACTGGTATCATCGGAAAGGCTGATCTTTTGGCTATAACTTTTTCATACATCCTTTTGAAGTCAATTGCAAAGCCTTCGAGGAACGTTGCAAAATGTCAACATTCTTTTTTAACTAGTCTAGCCCAAGTACTGAGGTAATAACAGTACGAAACTTACTTTCGCTGTTAACGGTATAGGGTAAAAGAGATAATTTTCATAAAATTTTATTGAACTCTTTGGACACTAATCCTTCGATCAAAAATGGAGTGCTCTAATAAATGAGCCGAACAGGCATTATTTCGCGACATTGTTCGGCTCATTCATAAGAGGCTTAGAAAGGAACAATATATACTGTAAAGTTGTATGTTTTTTTTATTTCAAATGTTCAATTTCGTTGCGCTTGTTCGGTCTTCTTTTATGTAGTGTGGCCGTCTTTCATTATTTACAATATCTTTAAAACTAAATCGATTAATTCTAGATTGCACTGAATATACTAAATAATATTATATACTGGAATTACACAGCTTATAGGGTCTTCCCACAGAGCTCCATCCACCATCTACCATCCGTTGAACGGATGGTCCGTAAGGTTTTGCCGTTCCGAAAATTTCCCAGTTAGTCCGCCATCCAATTTTGACGGACTTTGACGGGCTCTTTTATGCGATAGTTAGGCGATGTTTTTTCGGTGCAACTCTGAATTCTTCCTCTTGACTGTGAAAAATGGAACGTTGACTACGAGAACAAATCAAATCAATGGCGGGAAAAAATTAAATAATGCTCAAGTTCATGGCTTTTTGGCTATTGTTGAATTATTTGTAGTTTGTTATGAGCGGAAAAGCATTCGCCAACAAGTTGCTATGTGTGGGCTAAAATTTAAGCTGTTCTGCAAACGAAAACATCAATGTTTGCAGCGAAGTCTCAGAATATGTTGTGCAATTCGTAAATACTAACAAATATTAATTAAAAGTGTACTATGTACTCCTATAAAGCTCCAAAGTTGCTATAAATTACCAAAACAGCACAAATTTGGTTTTGTTTACAAATTTTACACATTAATATTGGCTAGACAGAGGCGTAGTAAGAGCGGAGTGTGGGGTACGGGAGGTTAGGCTCTCCCCCAGTCAGTAATATGTACGCATACTTGTTATAGAATGTGTTATAATAGCTCAGATATGTTTTAAACTATTATCTCATGCTATTTATTATATTATTCTACAATAAGTTTAGGAAAACGCAATTTTACGCCAGTTTTGCCGAGTTAAAATCCCCCTTCATCAATGCTGAGTTGAGCAACTGCTCTTAATAGGGTCTTCCCACAGAGCTCCATCCACCGTCTACCATCCGTTGAACGGATGGTCCGTAAGGTTTTGCCGTTCCGAAAATTTCCCAGTTAGTCCGCCATCCAATTTTAACGGACTTTGACGGGCTCTTTTATGCGATAGTTAGGCGATGTTTTTTCGGTGCAACTCTGAATTCTTCCTCTTGACTGTGAAAAATGGAACGTTGACTACGAGAACAAATCAAATCAATGGCGGGAAAAAATTAAATAATGCTCAAGTTCATTGTTTTTTGGCTATTGTTGAATTATTTGTAGTTTGTTATGAGCGGAAAAGCATTCGCCAACAAGTTGCTATGTGTGGGCCAAAATTTAAGCTGTTCTGCAAACGAAAACATCAATGTTTGCAGCGAAGTCTCAGAATATGTTCTGCAATTCGTAAATACTAACAAATATTAATTAAAAGTGTACTATGTACTCCTATAAAGCTCCAAAGTTGCTATAAATTACCAAAACAGCACAAATTTGGTTTTGTTTACAAATTTTACACATTAATATTGGCTAGACAGAGGCGTAGTAAGAGCGGAGTGTGGGGTACGGGAGGTTAGGCTCTCCCCCAGTCAGCAATATGTATGCATACTCGTTATAGAATGTGTTATAAAAGCTCAGATATGTTTTAAACTATTATCTTATGCTATTTATTATATTATTCTACAATAAGTTTAGGAAAACGCAATTTTACGCCAGTTTTGCCGAGTTAAAATCCCCCTTCGTCAATGTTGAGTTGAGCAACTGCTCTTAAGTCAGCTGTTATCGGATGGTAGATGGTGGATGGAGTTCTGTGGGAACACGAGTTTCACATTCGTCAAAAATCCCAACCGTTTCACACGGATGGACTCTATGGGAAGAGGCTATAAGTCAGCTGGTATCGGATGGTAGATGGTGGATGGAGTTCTGTGGGAACGAGTTTCACATTGTCAAATAACGTTTCCCGGATGGACGTGGGAGAGGCTATTCTTTTTTGGTGATGCATGGTCACTTAGAATATAAACGTTAAATTATGTGCGTCAAAATAGCGTCGACCAGTTAGCAACGAAAGTGGAACGGTGGAATTTGGAACACTGGGGCCATTTTTATTTTTTAATTTTCTCGCTATTTGGGGGCCGAATTGAAAAATGTTTGATGCTAAATTGTTTAGAATTAAAATATCTATCGATCTATATAGGTTGGGGCCAAATCCGACGTCTGCAAGGGTTTCAAAAATGCATTCGAAAAATCGGGTATCCACCATTTGGTTAACTGCTCCCCTCACAGAGGTTGTGCCAATATGCACGCTAAACCAGGTTATTAAGCGTTAATTCAAGCTCCTTGTCTGAAAGTTTCATCAAAATCAAACCCACAGATTTTGGGTAAAACGCCTAACAGTGAACCAACCTCGGATTTTCCCCATACAAAAAAGGGGGCGAAAAGTTAGTTTGTCTGCAGCTCCACTCATAGAGGTTGTGCCAACATGCACGGTACATGGGCAGATTGGGGATGCTCGTAAGAACGTTTTGTGAAAATTTCATGAAAATTAAACCCACAGTTTTCGAGAAAATTGATTTACAGTGTGGGGGTTAAATAGTCAAATTTTGAAATTGGCCGTTTCCCGCTGACGGCGCCACCGAGAACCCATACAGCCATGACATCAACCATGTAAATACCCATACATTTTCCATGCAAACTTTAAGTAATTAATACAGCTCTCACAGAGGTTGTGCCAACTTGCACGGTATCGCATTCGAAGGGGCATAATTATAGCTGTTTTGTGAATTAATTTCAGGCAAATCAAACCCACAGATTTCGAAAAATCAAGTCATTTCAATTATGGCTTTTTCCACGCGGTCACACTGAGCAGCCGGCTAGACAGCGTGTTCCCATGACATAAACCATCAATCTATGAACATTTTCTATGCAAACTTTAAGTAATTAATACAGCTCTCACAGAGGTTGTGCCAACTTGCACGGTATATTAATAGAAGGGGCATAATTTTAAGTAATTTCTGAATTAATTTCAGGCAAATCAAACCCACAGATTTCGAAAAATCAAGTCATTTCAATTATGGCTTTTTCCACGCGGTCACACTGAGCAGCCAGCTAGACAGCGTGTTCCCATGACATAAACCATCAATCTATGAACATTTTCTATGCAAACTTTAAGTAATTAATACAGCTCTCACAGAGGTTGTGCCAACTTGCACGGTATATTAAAGAAAGGGCATGTTTTTAAGTAATTTCTGATTAATTACAGCGAAATCAAACCCACAGATTTCGAATTTCAAGTTATTTAAATTAGGCTTTCACACTATCAGCCAGCAGACAGCGTATGTTTTCTATGCAAACTTTAGTATTATACAGCTCTCACAGAGGTTGTGCCAACTTGCACGGTATATTAATAGAAGGGGCATAATTTTAAGTAATTTCTGAATTAATTTCAGGCAAATCAAACCCACAGATTTCGAAAAATCAAGTCATTTCAATTATGGCTTTTTCCACGCGGTCACACTGAGCAGCCAGCTAGACAGCGTGTTCCCATGACATAAACCATCAATCTATGAACATTTTCTATGCAAACTTTAAGTAATTAATACAGCTCTCACAGAGGTTGTGCCAACTTGCACGGTATATCAACAGAAAGGGCATGTTTTTAAGTAATTTCTGCATTAATTACAGCGAAATCAAACCCACAGATTTCGAGATTTCAAGTTATTTAAATTAGGGCTTTCACACTATCCAGCCAGCGAGACAGCGTATGAACCATGTTTTCTATGCAAACTTTAAGTAATTTATACAGCTCTCACAGAGGTTGTGCCAACTTGCACGGTATATCAACAGAAAGGGCATGTTTTTAAGTAATTTCTGCATTAATTACAACGAAATCAAACCCACAGATTTCGAGATTTCAAGTTATTTAAATTTGGGCTTTCACACTATGTTAATGTTTTCTATGCAAACTTTAAGTAATTAATACAGCTCTCACAGAGGTTGTGCCAACTTGCACGGTATATTAACAGAAAGGGCATGTTTTTAAGTAATTTCTGCATTAATTACAGCGAAATCAAACCCACAGATTTCGAGAAAATCAAGTCTTTTCAATTATGGCTTTTTTTTCACGCGGTCACACTGTCCAACAAGCGAGACAGCGTGCGGAGCCATGACATAAACCAAAATCTATATCGATATATCGGCAAGTACGACCTACAACACTAAATTTAACCAACTGGCCACTTTTTGGCGCCTAATATCGAAAATAAATATATTTTTATATAGAATTTTCAATTAATATGTATGCACTCCATAATTGGACTTGCCCTCCTGATTATTTTAATGTATAATTCATCCAAATCGATCCAGTGGCTTGGTAGAAATTAACAGTTTACTGATTTTGGAAAAATGTAATAATTTTTTTTGGAGCGGTTGTGGAGTTGCCATACTGCAGAAAGCCGCTATCCCCGTTACTTTCGAAGAAGCTTGTTAGAAGAAGAAGAAAACGAAGGAAAATTAAGTAAACTGTTAATTTCTACCAAGCCACTGGATCGATTTGGATGAATTATACATTAAAATAATCAGGAGGGCAAGTCCAATTATGGAGTGCATACATATTAATTGAAAATTCTATATAAAAATATATTTATTTTCGATATTAGGCGCCAAAAAGTGGCCAGTTGGTTAAATTTAGTGTTGTAGGTCGTACTTGCCGATATATCGATATAGATTTTGGTTTATGTCATGGCTCCGCACGCTGTCTCGCTTGTTGGACAGTGTGACCGCGTGAAAAAAAAGCCATAATTGAAAAGACTTGATTTTCTCGAAATCTGTGGGTTTGATTTCGCTGAAATTAAGGCAGAAATTACTTATAATGATGCCCCTTCTACTAATATACCGTGCAAGTTGGCACAACCTCTGTGAGAGCTGTATTAATTACTTAAAGTTTGCATAGAGAATATTTTTTTTTGATGGTTTATGTCATGGCTCCGCACGCTGTCTCGCTTGTTGGACAGTGTGACCGCGTGAAAAAAAGCCATAATTGAAAAGACTTGATTTTCTCGAATCTGTGGGTTTGATTTCGTGTATTAATGCAGAAATTACTTAAAAACATGCCCTTTCTGTTATATACGTGCAAGTTGGCACAACCTCTGTGAGAGCTGTATTAATTACTTAAAGTTTGCATAGAAAACATTAACATAGTGTGAAAGCCCAAATTTAAATAACTTGAAATCTCGAAATCTGTGGGTTTGATTTCGTTGTAATTAATGCAGAAATTACTTAAAAACATGCCCTTTCTGTTGATATACCGTGCAAGTTGGCACAACCTCTGTGAGAGCTGTATAAATTACTTAAAGTTTGCATAGAAAACATGGTTCGTACGCTGTCTCGCTGGCTGGTAGTGTGAAAGCCCTAATTTAATAACTTGAATCTCGAAATCTGTGGGTTTGATTTCGTGTAATTAATGCAGAATTACTTAAAACATGCCCTTTCTGTTGATATACCGTGCAAGTTGGCACAACTCTGTGAGAGCTGTATTAATTACTTAAAGTTTGCATAGAAAATGTTCATAGATTGATGGTTTATGTCATGGGAACACGCTGTCTAGCGGCTGCTCAGTGTGACGCGTGGAAAAAGCCATAATTGAAATGACTTGATTTTTCGAAATCTGTGGGTTTGATTTGCCTGAAATTAATTCAGAAATTACTTAAAATTATGCCCCTTCTATTAATATACCGTGCAAGTTGGCACAACCTCTGTGAGAGCTGTATTAATTACCAAGTTTGCATAGAAAATTTCATAATTGATGGTTTATGTCATGGGAACACGCTGTCTAGCTGGCTGCTCAGTGTGACCGCGTGAAAAAGCCATAATTGAAATGACTTGATTTTTCGAAATCTGTGGGTTTGATTTCCCTGAATTAATTCAGAAATTACTTAAAACATGCCCTTTCTGTTAATATACCGTGCAAGTTGGCACAACCTCTGTGAGAGCTGTATTAATTACTTAAAGTTTGCATAGAAAATGTTCATAGATTGATGGTTTATGTCATGGGAACACGCTGTCTAGCCGGCTGCTCAGTGTGACCGCGTGGAAAAAGCCATAATTGAAATGACTTGATTTTTCGAAATCTGTGGGTTTGATTTGCCTGAAATTAATTCACAAAACAGCTATAATTATGCCCCTTCGAATGCGATACCGTGCAAGTTGGCACAACCTCTGTGAGAGCTGTATTAATTACTTAAAGTTTGCATGGAAAATGTATGGGTATTTACATGGTTGATGTCATGGCTGTATGGGTTCTCGGTGGCGCCGTCAGCGGGAAACGGCCAATTTCAAAATTTGACTATTTAACCCCCACACTGTAAATCAATTTTCTCGAAAACTGTGGGTTTAATTTTCATGAAATTTTCACAAAACGTTCTTACGAGCATCCCCAATCTGCCCATGTACCGTGCATGTTGGCACAACCTCTATGAGTGGAGCTGCAGACAAACTAACTTTTCGCCCCCTTTTTTGTATGGGGAAAATCCGAGGTTGGTTCACTGTTAGGCGTTTTACCCAAAATCTGTGGGTTTGATTTTGATGAAACTTTCAGACAAGGAGCTTGAATTAACGCTTAATAACCTGGTTTAGCGTGCATATTGGCACAACCTCTGTGAGGGGAGCAGTTAACCAAATGGTGGATACCCGATTTTTCGAATGCATTTTTGAAACCCTTGCAGACGTCGGATTTGGCCCCAACCTATATAGATCGATAGATATTTTAATTCTAAACAATTTAGCATCAAACATTTTTCAATTCGGCCCCCAAATAGCGAGAAAATTAAAAAATAAAAATGGCCCCGTGTTCCGAATTCCACCGTTCCACTTTCGTTGCTAACTGGTCGACGCTATTTTGACGTACATCGTTAAATTTAAATTTATAGACGCTTTAATGTCTTAATTTTGAAGTGTGAGCGTTTCTTTTTAGTTCGCAACGGAGTAATTAGGTCGCTTAAATATTATTTGTATTGTTGTTATTTGTTTATAGCATCTAATTATTTGCAAATGGTTAGAAAATTCAATTAAAAATCATCAAATTAATTTTAATACCCTTCCATGGGTAATTTAATTTCAGTCAGATGTTTGCCACGCAGTGAAGAAGACGTTTCCGACCACACAAAGTATATATGTTCTTGATCAGCACCAATGGCCGAGTCCATCTTTGATTTTTTGACAATCTAAAAACAACATTTTAAATAGGCATACCTGCCTATACCTGCCGGCTGGCCGAAGTTCTTGTTATTATTGATCCTCACAGTAGCTCTAATGAATGAGCAAAATTGTACTTTTTAGATTCAATTTGGCACATTGCTCATCGGTCCAGGTAGTACCGTATGGAGGTATTTTAATATACCAAAAAAATACCAGAAGTGCTCATCGGTTTTTACAATTTTTCTCATTACAGCCTCTTCCCTTAGCGTCCATCTGTTTGAAACTGAGCTGTTAGAACACATCCTATAACGAGTATGCATATTGCTGTTTGGGGGAGAGCCTAACCTCCCGTACCCCACACTCCGCTCTTAATACGCCTCTGTCTAGCCAATAAAGCAAATTTGTAAACAAAGTCAAAGGTGTGCTGTTTTGGTATTTTATAGCAACTTTAGACCTTAATAGGAGTTAGAGCCCTGCATGAATCAACAGTTTTCGAGACATTTTATGTTTTACATTTTTAGATTCAAATGATTCGAAACATCTACAACAGTGTGATACTGACGATTCGGTTTCCAAACGTGACTTATAAATAAAAGTTGTAATAGATAATTTTGTATTAGCAGGTTTGGAAATTAAACAAAATTGTATTTTGATTTATGGTTTTCACAAATATTTTATTTTAAGTTGTTTTACTAAAATTTAGATAGCTGTTCAAAAACATCATTTCATTCACCAAGCTCGGATTGTTCCCTATCGTGCTCCTTTTCTCACTCAGCAAATGCCTTGCTCGTGAAAATGCCCTCTCCGATGAGGCGCTACTGGCGGGTATGGCCAATACTTTTTGAGACAGCTTATTCTGCTCTCCCACCACGTCAAAACATTAAATTCGCTGGTATATGGAACTTCCATATTTATGTATAGATTAATTTCATTATTGATTCTATCCTGTTTATTATTGCGGTTTGGTTGTGGAATATATTCCATAAAAATGTGTTCTATATCGACTTCAACGCCAGCATAGTTGGTATTATATAGGTACTGGTTCATCAGTTCCTTACAGATTTCCATTGTTTCCCTTTTATCCTGTTCGCTGAATTTAATCATTTGATTTGTTATTGAAAATCCGTTTTCAATAATGTTCGTCAATTCAAGTTTTATCTTCGATAATTCTGCTTCGTAAAGGTCTTTGATATTTCTCGAGATCCTTGTGGGATGAGGCATGCATGATTTAATGTTGATATTTGAACCATGCCGCGCTCTGATGTCAACGAACATTTCTGCCAGATTCAGCAGCCCTTCGTCAGCAACCATGTTAAAGGACCTGCAGTTTTTCAGGGTCCATTTTGTCATAGCTTTGGTAATTTTTGATTTTGTTTCCGCGTCTAAAGAAGTGGCTGCAGGTACATCAGAGGAGGGTTTTCTTAGCTTGTAGCTCTTGCTTGTTATCGTCTAAAATTTTTCCGAAAACCTGCCAAACCTTACTGCGACCATTCTTCTCGCTAAACGTAAATTTCCCTGAAACAAGTTTAGCTTTTAATATAGCATGGCTATTTTCTTGAATTGTTCGGATGGCCTAGTTATGCAAAATTACCATGGTGACTCTTTTATTAAATTTTAAAATATACTCACAGAATTGCTGGAGCCACTTGGCAAATCAACGTCCATTTTGGAAAGCACTTTTAGACAAACAAAATAAACTGATATACTGTTAAAGCTAAGCCTGCCCAATGTTTCGAAACACCTTAGAATGTTTCGAATCATATCCAGATGTTTCGAAACATATGTATATACAGTTGACATAAGGGATTCGTATGTTTCGAAATATTTAAGCATACTGTTAATTCATGCAGGGCTCTAATAGGAGTACATAATACACTTTTTTAATATTAGTTAGTATTTACGAATTGCAGAACTTATTCTGAGACTTCGCTGCAAACATTGATGTTTTCGTTTGCAGAACAGCTTAAATTTTGGCCCACACATAGCAACTTGTTGGCGAATGCTTTTCCGCTCATAACAAACTACAAATAATTCAACAATAGCCAAAAAGCCATGAACTTGAGCATTATTTAATTTTTTCCCGCCATTGATTTGATTTGTTCTCGTAGTCAACGTTCCATTTTTCACAGTCAAGAGGAAGAATTCAGAGTTGCACCGAAAAAACATCGCCTAACTATCGCATAAAAGAGCCCGTCAAAGTCCGTCAAAATTGGATGGCGGACTAACTGGGAAATTTTCGGAACGGCAAAACCTTACGGACCATCCGTTCCACGGATGGTAGATGGTGGATGGAGCTCTGTGGGAAGACCCTATTACATTATAATATAATATATAATATAATATATAATAATAATTATATTACTATCTTTATTCTATAATAATAATAATCATTATTATCTATAATAACACTATGCAGCATCAAAAATTTACCTCGATGGAAGCTATATTTTTGGATTTGTTACAAATTCCCAAGTTAAACTGCGTTTTCCAAAAAGTTCCCCGACGCAAGGATTCTTAGCAAAAGGACCTCAAAGTTCAAAAAATTCTGAAATTGGCCAACTTTCCAGAGCTTTTGGAGGCAAACGGATTCATGGTTTGATTCGATGTTAAAGTTTTTTTTAAAGATACACTCTTTATCTTTCAAACCCCATACTTAGAATAATTTTGGGATTTTTATTAAGGGAGAAACAAATTTTAGAAAACATAGTCAAAAAACTTAAAAGCATACAGCTGCGGTCAGAATAGTAGTAGTGTTGCCGCCATGTGTTTTTAAAGGTTTCTTGTTGTAATTTATCTTCTCCTGGTAATATTATATTGAATATAATTGTACTATTAGACTAATTGGATAAGAAAAGTGACAACAACAAACTTTTAAAAACACAGGGCGGCAACACTACTACTATTTTGACCGCAGCTGTATGCTTTTATGTTTTTTCACTATGTTTTCTATAATTTGTTTCTCCTTTAATAAAAATCCTAAAATTATTTTAAGTATGGGGTTTGCAAGATAAAGAGTGTATCTTTTAAAAAACTTTAACATTGAATCAAACCATGAATCTGTCTGCCTTTGAGAGCTCCGGAAAGTTGGCCAATTTCAGCATTTTTCGAACTTTGAGGTCCTTTTGCTAAGAATCCTTGCGTCGGGGAACTTTTTGGAAAACGCAGTTTAACTTAGGAATTCGAAACGAATCCAAAAATATAGCATACATTGAGGTAAATTTAAAAATCATTAAAAATGCTGCACAGTGTAATTAATATATATACAAAAAATATAATGTTATTATTATTATGAAAAGTTCGACTAAAATGGAAAAAAATTATATATATTGTAAAAAAATAGTAATTATTATAGCTTAAATATATAAACTACTTCAAACTATTTATAACACCAGTTTACAAAATGAAATCGACCTCTTCCTCATCGAAGACAACCTTAATTTTCCGGTTAAGTACATGTCCCTGATTAAGAAATGGGCACTTAAAATTTGTTGTATGGTGTCAATTTTTTTTTAAGTGTATAAAACGTTTTTTGCCACTTTTTATTTTCTATCTTTAGTTTTGATAACCTGATTTGGGTCATATTATACTCAATTTACAGGTAATATAATGTTCTTTAACTTTCCTATACACAGCATTGAGTTGCAGTCATTAGTTTGGGAGGTACACTTCGTCGAGGCTGAAAAAGTGTGAAAAAATGCAAAAAAGCTGGCATAAATGGCATCTTTAAAATTACACGCATAAAAACCGAAATTATTTTTATAACTTATATCGTTGAATAGTACTGCGACAAAGAAAACAAGCTAATGATCGTTACAATCCGCCAGGAAATTATTTTGATATGAATTTTTTACGCTCGGAAGAACGGTGGTTTTTTGGCCTTTTACAGCTGTTAACTGAGGTTAACAGGGCTCTAACAGGGCTGTAATACACCTTTTTTCCAACTGAAATAATCTATATAAAATCGAACCTTTGGTTGTTTATTGAGTTGATGGTCTTGTTAGTTTGCTTAAAGATGTATCTAACTATAAAAGTTATAAAAATAATTTCGGTTTTTATGCGTGTATTTTTAAAGATGCCATTTACGAGTATGCCAGCTTTTTTGCATTTTTTCACACTTTTTCCAACTTTTTCAGCTTTGACGAAGTGTACCTCCTAAACTAATGACTGGAACTCAATGCTGTGTATAGGAAAGTTAAAGAACATTCTATTACCTGTAAATTGAGTATAGTATGACCCAAATCAGGTTATCAAAACTCAAGATAGAAAATAAAAAGTGGCAAAAAACGTTTTATACACTTTAAAAAAAATTGACACCATACAAAAAATTTTAAGGGCCCATTTCTTAATCAGGGAGATGTACTTAACCGGAAAATTAAGGTTATCTTCGATGAGGAAGAGGTCGATTTTATTTTGTAAACTGGTGTTATTCATATCGTCGGATACATTAGTTATATCTAAAAGTGGTTCTCTAGAACTTGGCTGATTATCGAATGCTTCCTCGATATTTTCGGAACTGCACTCCAGATCTTTTTCTTTTCTTGAGCAATTGATCAATTTAGTGCTCCCGTCTAAATAGGTTATGAGCTTCTCGATTGCTATGTCCATCCGTTATTTTGATTTTACCACCTTATTTTTAATTGAGTTAAACTCTATTTCGACTGGTGCGCTGCTAGCTGGAATTCTGCCGTATCCAAAATTGTTCCGGGCCAAACTGGACCACAGAGGAATTGTCCTGATCTGCTTTAGCAGCCGTTTTGAGAACTGCTCGCATTCACGAGGATTGAGATCATTGCCTTTCTCGTTTTCCACTATCTCATTTACTTCCTTTTGTATGTCGGAAGCCCATTCAGCTATGTAACTGGTAGTGCTATGTTGACACTCATTGTCCAAAGTGTTTTCAGTCGGATCTGTTAAATGATATAATACAAAAAGTGTTCTTATAACGAAGAAAACAAAATTACCTAATTACCTTTTTTTTTTTAGGTAATTATGTTTTTTAAGTTCAATTTCTAAATACTCGTTTTCAGATAACTCATTTTCAAAATTACATTATTTAATTTAAGCAACAAAATGTATGTCCTCAAAGAGGACAAGTTAAAATGATTATATTTATTTCTACACAGAAAAAAAAAATGATATGGAATTGCACCAAAATCAACATTATTTCATGTTAATTTCCAGCCGATATGATTTAATGCAGCACCAACATTTCGAAAATACCGATTTGATATTTTCGAGAATATCAAGCATATATTTTTTTTTATAAATTCGATCTTATAATAGATTCATTTGAAACATGACATTTGAACTTCTTTGTCATCCAACTGGTATTTTCCATATAAATTTGTGTCATCCAACCGATATTTTTCATATTAATT
>JBAMCJ010006929.1:0-57979 GCA_037075205.1 Drosophila prostipennis
GACACAAAACACCTCAAAATCCTACTTTGTTTTTATAGCAAAACACGCAACTTTGAAATGCAATTACAAGAGAACCGTGCATTTCCGCAAATAATCTTCTGCACGTAAATTCCTAAGAAATCGCGGTCCATCGAGGGTAATTTTTTCGCGGTTTTTGGTGCTCAGGCCGCTCTTCTAGACTATTACCGTAACGTATATTTAATAGTCGAGCACTTGACTATAGCGTTCTCTCTTGTTATACCCGTTACTCGTACAGTAAAAGGGTATATTGTATTCGTGCAAAAGTATGTAACAGCTAGAAGGAAGCTTTTCCGACCCCATAAAGTATATATATTCTTGATCAGGATCACTAGCCGAGTCGATCTAGCCATGTCTGTCTGTCCGTCCGTCTGAACGCTGAGATCTCGGAAACTATAAAAGCTAGAAGATTGGCATTTTGCATGCAGATTCTAGGAGTTCCTACGCAGCGCAAGTTTATTTCAAAAAGGTGCCACGCCCCTCTCACGCCCACAATAGCTTATATACGATTTGAAAAATTTTAATATATCGGAAAAGTAGGAATGCAGTTTTGTTGTGTTTATCAATACCTATCGAAATGTAGAAGAAATTTTTTAAATCGGACCATTCGTTTAAAACTTATGCCTGATCAAAGTTTTAGCTGAGTTACGTTTATTAGATAGTCGGGACACCAACCCGACTACAGCGTTCGCACTCCCTTTAGCTGAGTGACGGGTATTAGATAGTCGGGACACCAACCCGACTATAGCGTTCTCTCTTGTTTTTAAAGTCATAATAGTCATTGTGAAGGCGCGATATTGATTTTAGAATGTGGTGGAAAGGGGGGACTCGAATATTCCTTTGATTCCAAATGGCCATCAGCATATTCGCCACTTATTTTGCGTTTTTCATTAAAGATTTTCCTTTAAATCTAGTCCTATAAAGGATATTAGGGAGTACGGACCTTTTCGTTGGAAAGTCCGATGTGGGTATTTTAGACATAAGTTTTATTTTAGATTCATATTGAATGATATCAGAGAGTTGAAAAGTTGGTGAGGGGAAAACGATATTTTAAAAAAAGTTTTGGCTGGCCTTCAGGTTGTGTGAGTAATTTTTAAGGAAACTTTGAGGATGATTCGCAAGGTCTAAGCATCAACAAACATTTTTTTAATACATTCTTCGCAGACATTAATCTACGATATGAAGTGTGAGAATAGGATTTCATTTTTTGGACCGCCAAATATAATTCTTTTCAAGCAAAGCTATTCGCTATACTCGTTACTCGTGTTGTGCGAACATTTAATTTAATTTAATTATAATATACATAATACTCTTTAAGAATATATCAGGGTATTCCCTGAACTGTTGAATTGTTGAATTTTGGTCAGCTGTTTCATACAAAATCATTTTTAGAAATTTTAGCAATTCAACAACCTTGAGGCTGTTGAAAATTTTGTTGAATCGCCTTATTTACTTTAAAATCAAGTTAGACATTTTATTTATAGTTATTCTATTTTTCCTAACAATTTTAAACAGTAACTAACTATAAAAACACAAATTATATGTGTTTAAAGCTCCAAGACACTTTTCAACAAATAACAGCTGTTTGAAAATTCAACAGCAACCATATAGGGTCGTTCCCTTAATGGCTGAAATTTCCCGTTAAATTTTCAACAATTTAGGGAATACCCAGTATGTGTTTAGCCAATAAAGTAAGTATGTTTAATATTTCTAGTCCATTACTTGCAATCTTTTGGCGCTGGCAAAAACATAAACAGTGCTTAACACAGCTGCTGGTGCCTGACATCCGCCGAATGGAAATGGATAATTTGAACTTTTGTCTTTTTTTCCTGCGGTGACTCTAATTTACATTATGTTAATGCAAAATCTAAATTATTTGAAACGGGGCGCGCATTTTGTCTCTTTTTGCTCGTATTCGTTTTTCTCAAGTGCATTCACCTGCGCTAGAGAAAGGCGGAAGATGTGATAGGCAGGGTGGAACGTTTCGCCGTTAGCAAAATGAGCGGGAACTCGTGCAAGTAAATTGGCGGTTAAAAACTTTGCAGTGCTGTAAACTATTCTGATCTAGCTTCTGCGAAGTTTTACCCGTCTGCCGACATTTGTCAGTTTGGCCGATCTTAAAGCGATCTTAAAGTAAAAGTCTTTTCAACTTACACTCATATTTCTATTAATTTAGATTTATTTTTATTGTAATTTTATAGATTTATATGCTCGGCTGAAAACAAACTTGCGCTGCGTAGGAAGCCTAATAATATGTGTGGCTAATACCAACTTTCTAGCTTTTATAGTTTCCGAGCTCTCAGCGTTCATCCGGACTGACAGATGGACATGGCTAGATCGACTCTGTACACTCAAAAAAAAAAAAAACGGCGTGCTAATCTCAAATTTTTTATTCTTGATTTTAATTTATTCCGAGATAAAAAATTTGAATTTCGGATAAAAAAAGGCGTAATTTAATATTTTACGGATTACTCTAAGCCCGAGAAATTTATTTTATCCTAAAAAGATTGTATTATTACTTGTTTATCCGAATCAGGATTGAAATTTATACTTTAAGTCTAAAAGAATATATATCTCCCTAAAGCCTAGTTCTCAGTTCGGCTAAGAGTTTTACTAGTCGAAAAATTAATCTTTTAGTGTGGCCGAAGTTTTCGGAGTTCATCCGCAATGCCTGTAGCATGGTCTTACTGGGTTTGTTGACAATCAGCAAAATTCAACTGGCGCCAATTTTAAAATATTACAAAATGTTGAGCCGACCTGGCTCGCATTCTTTAAATTTGCTGTTGGCATGGCGATATGTATTGCCACAACTCCTACAAGTTTTCCATTGGTTTTTGGGGTTTTCCTTTCATTTATAATTTGTTATTGGCACACCGCTTCTGCACAAACACAGCCAAAGATCAACTGTTTTATTCTTTGGGCCGCGGCTAAAGACGTTCATCGGAATTCATCCGCTAAATCTGGTATTTTTTTGGTATTTCCGTACCATTTCCGTAGCTCAACTGAGTACCGCTGTGGGAAAAAGTCCCAGCGTTAGCTACCTATTTGCCTCTCGCTTACTCCTATGGTTAGCTAGCAGTTTTCGTCGTACTGAGTACTAGGCTTAAAACAAGAAAGGAAGTTAACTTCGGCCAGCCGAAGATTATCTACCCTTGCAGGTATGCCTATTTAAAGGCATTTTTCCACTATGCGGTTTTTTCGGTATTTTTCGGTATTTTCGATTGGCAATGCGATAGGCGGACGTGAGGTGTTTCCATTGGCAAAAGCGTCTGAAAAAGGCTGTTCTGCTATTGTCATTTGCGAGCTGAAGTAAACAATGGATTTAAATCATTTCTAATTGATAAATACAATCTCAGAACAGCATTTGCACACAAAAAATATGTGTGTAAAAATTGCCCAAATGCTGGAAGCAAGCACGACATCCCACGCTCTGCTGCTAAAGGAAATACCGTCAAGGAGAGTTTGGACATACTTAAGCTGGAAAACAAACAAAAAAAGAAACAGTCTTTCCACGAGCCATTCCATTGGATAAACGGATTGCTGTTGCTCTCTATGCGCCTGGGGTATCCTCGGAATACAGAACTCTTGGCAGATTATTCGGCATATCAACCACCATGGTATGCAAAATAGTCAACGAATTCTGTGCCGAAGTCATATCAGTAATGGCTCTCAAACATTTTGACCGAAGAGAAGGTTCAAGAATGTGTGGAAGGATTTGAGAAACTAGGATTCCTACAATGTTTTGGAGCTATGCGTAAGGTCTTTATAATTATTTCATGCAATTTAATGATTGTTTATTGAAGTGAAACTTCTTTAGGCGCGTTATGCCTTTTCGGGGACGGAGTAAAACCAATTTATGACCGTCACGAAAATCTTCTTCTTCTCTCTATCACCGCTGACGAACGCTCTCTTTGTCCTCTTCTTTCCTCTCTTCGCCGTGAGTGCGCTCGCACATAGTGCAAATACATATGTATCATATATAAGCTGGTCTCGTCAGCTCTGCTGAGAACGTTAAATATGTTTAACTCTCTGTCTCTCTTAAGCGATAGAATGAGATAGCTAGATAGAGACTGGCACAAATGACGTCCTCAAAAGAGAGCAGATCTTGAGTTGAGACCACCTTAGACATATAGTTGCACCATGCGCTCGTACAAAGTTGAGAGAGTAAAATCTAACAATAAAGGAAGCTAACTTCGGACAGCCGAAGTTTATATACCCTTGTAGATCATTCCTATGCAATTTGAAATTACAAGAATGTTAAACTTAGATTTGCAACAAACAAAATTAAAGCCGTTTACGTATTATTTTGACATTATTTGATCGATGCTTCCTAAGGCAGCCATATAATATAGTCGTCCGAATTATGTAAAATTTAATTCAAAATTCTGAAATAATAAAAACAACAAAAAAAATAATAAAATTTCAGAAAAGAAGTGAATACAATAAAAATTAACAAGGCTATAATTTTGTTCCTATTAATTTCCCTTTAGTTTTTCGATCGTTCTTATGGGGGGTATATAATATAGTTGTCCGACTTTAATAAAATTTAATTCGAAATTCAAGACAGTTAAAAAAATGATATCCCCAAAAGCAATAGATAATATGTCGAAAAACACCGAAGTTATCAGTTTTTCAATTATTTTATTAGATACTAGCAAGGTGGGCCGCAGCTTCGCCCGCGGAAATTAAGATTGAAAATATGTATGTATGTATGTAGAATAGCTACATATATTCCCATACCTTTAGCTTTATATTAATAAAGACAGGTGGGGAACGCCGTGAATCAAATTGTTTAAACATTTGCATTTGTTTAAACAATATGAGGCACGTGTAATAAAGAGCGTGAGAATCAATTGGTTTGAATATTTAATGTTCTTTTAATATTATCAATGCGATTTGAATTTTAAATCACAAAAATCGGTTACAAAATGTCTTAAATCTGTTGTGGAAATGTAAATTAAATATTCTATTAGCAAAAGGATATCAGTATTATCTTGATTTTTGGAATATACATATTTCGAGCGTGTGTGTGTACATAGCAGAGCGAATCATTGTTTATTTTTGTTTTTTACAAATCCAAAGTTTGTAGATAACTCAACATTTGAAAACAAATGAAAAGATTTGCGATATAATCGATTTTTTAACCGCGCATTTTAAATTTTTTGTGACTGGTATTTTCATTTTTTCCACTGCGCGGTCACACTTAAAATGCTACATACACACATTTACGACTTAATGCAAAGTGCGCCAGCAGAACATACATACATACATATGTGGAGGCCGTGACGTCACGCATAACAAAATTGGAAAATATTGGGGACTTGGTTAAGGAGGCTGAATTTCCAAAAAATTTAAATGCAGTTAGTTGCGGCTATGCCATAAGATTATGATCATAATTTTTTTAAACCATTTTAACAACATTTATAACAGATAAATGGCAAAAGAAAGAATTTAAAAAACAAGAGAGAACGCTATAGTCGGGTGCCCCGAATATCAGATACCCGTTACTCAGCTAAAGGAAGTGCGAGGGAGATGGAGATATAAACTTTGATTAGACATAACTTTTTAAAGAATGGTCCGATTTACAAAATTTCTTCTACATTTCGATATGTATATATAAGCACAACAAAACTGCATTTTTACTTTTCCGAAATATTAAAATTTTGAAAATCGTATATTAAGTATTGTGGGCGTTAGAGGGGGCGTGGCACCTTCTTGAAATAAACTTGCGCTGCGTAGGAACTCCTAGAATCTGCATGCAAAATGCCAATCTTCTAGCTTTTATAGTTTCCGAGATCTCAGCGTTCATACGGACGGACAGACAGACGGACAGACAGACATGGCTAGATCGACTCGGCTAGTGATCCTGTTACCTAGCTGTTACCTACTTTTGCACGAATACAATATACGCTTTTACTCTACGAGTAACGGGTATAAAAATAAAGTATTCTAAACATTTTTAGGGGGTTGACCATAATGGGGAGGTGGTGGGTGGGTGGGGTTTTTACAACCGTTAGGTTTTTTCAAAAAATGGAAAAAACCGAAATTCTATTTGTTCATAAGGAGTATATATTACAATTTTCAAGGCCCTATCTTTAAAACTAGAGTTTATGCCAAAAAAATAGATTTTTCCCCACTGTGCACTCGAATGCTTCTTGATCGCCCTCGTCTTCCAAAACATCAAAACTTAGCTCGTTCTGACTCATTTAAAAATGTTTTTCCGGAGCACTTTTGACACAGTGAATTAACTCTCGACTGAATTCAAATGTCACTGATTTATTAAATGTTTAGATTTATTGACGTATAAGTCAAAGCAGCCTATACGAGAAATGACCAGTTTGGTTCGATTAGTGTTGGTAGGAGTTGGGGGTCTTTAATTATCAGAAAATTAAAGTATTGGCTAAGGTTTTCCAATATTTACACATATATGGCGCTACCTTATAATGTACGATGCAAGGCCATCATTTTGAAAAAAAAACAACGAAACTCTTTCGGATAAACATTTGCTTTATTAACAAGAGAGAACGCTATAGTCGGGTTGGTGTCCCGACTATCTAATACCCGTCACTCGGCTAAAGGGAGTGCGATGGAGATGGAGATATGAACTTTGATCAGCAATAACTTTTTAACGAATGGTCCGATTTAAAAAATTTCTTCTACATTTCGATAGGTATTGATAAACACAACAAAACTGCATTTTTACTTTTCCGAAATATTTAAATTTTTAAAATCGTTTATAAACTATTGTGGGCGTTAAAGGGGGCGTGGCACCTTTTTGAAATAAACTTGCGCTGCGTAGGAGCTCTAAGAATCTTCATGCCAAATACCAATCCTCTAGCTTTTATAGTTTCCGAGATCTCAGCGTTCATACGGACAGACAGACAGACGGACAGACGGACAGACAGACAGACGGCTAGATCGACTCGGCTAGTGATCCTGATCAAGAATATATATACTTTATGGGGTCGGAAACGCTTCCTTCTAGCTGTTACATACTTTTGCACGAATACAATATACCCTTTTACTCTACGAGTAACGGGTATAAAAACGAATCGAATTTTGGGGCACTTTGGGGTCGTTTATTGTTTTAATTTGTACCTCACACACGTCTTTTAATTATTTCAGAATTATGTTGATTTTTCTAGATTTTTATGTCAATCCGCTCTGGTAGGAATTTACCACTGACCCATTTTTTATTCGAAGACTTATATTAGTTTAGATAATTTTCCGATTCGGCTGGTTTCGACTTATATACTACTTGCAATAGAAAGACGATAGTTTTAAAACTGAAGGACTAGTTTGCGTAGAAACGGACGGGCAGACGGACATGGCTAGATCGACTCGTCTAGTCATGCTGATCAAGAATATATATGTTTACTTTATCGGGTCGGAAACGTCTCCTTCACTGGGTTGCAAACTTATGACTAAAAAAAGGTCGAAAAAATGGACCAAACAATGGCCCACTGGCGGTACAGACAGAGGAAAAAGGAATTACAGCCTCCCAAATCTCAAGCTAGAAGTTTCACTTCTGTCGTGCGTAGGCTTGACACACCCCTTTTTTTTCAGATGGTTGTCATATCGAAATACGGCCGAGAGGCAAGGATGCAACCGATTATTACAATTACAAATACAGGAGGAACTCGGTGACATCTGCTGTCTTTAAGGTAAACTATTAAATAATTAAAAACAAACAAATTTCCTGCTAAGTTTTCCATTTTTCCCGCTTTTCTGTTGTCAAACAGCTGTTTTGGGCATCCCTGGTCAATAGTGCTGGTAAATGGTGGTGGAAAATACCACAAATTTGACTTCGCAGCCCTGTAACGCGACAATTTTCCACGCTCCCCTCCCCATCCCTCGCCAACAAGTTTTGTATGGGATTTGGGCGCGTTCAACGGTAAATGGATGCAAACGCGACGCGTCCATAATGAGCAGGGCATAAAATGTTGTTTTTAAATTGTCATAAATCAAAACGCCTAGTTTCTACAAAGTTACAATGTTTTTCTATTATGTTTTTGATTACACAGGAACACAAAATTAAACTTTGTGAAATTTCCACGAACCATTTCAAGTTTTCCATGATATTTAGGTGCTCCTGAGTAAAAGTCCCATATAAAATTATTTTCCATCACCTATAGATTCCGCGGTATAGCTAAGAATACAAAAAACCGGTGTTTGTCGACATTTTGAATTACGTGGCCAATATAATTGGACTTACCTCAATTATTTTCGCTGAAACCTACTCTCAATACATCTCGGCATTCGTAAAAAATAGTCCGTATTGTGAACCATTGCCCATGTCTTTGGAATTCGACGCCAAAGTTGAAACTCCGAAAATTTTAAAGATTTCTCTGATAGAAAAATAATTCTGAGAAATAAATCTTAAATGGAACTAATTTTAACTATTCATTGAATCTCTTGTGCATTGTATGCTTTAATTTCGGTTTAAAGCGTTTTCATGAAGATATTTTATTGGATTTCATATACCAATAAAACCGTTTTTTTTATTTTATTATCTACTCCTAAGTGCTGTCAAATTTTGAATAAGTCATGGCAACCTCTAGAACTAAGAAATTAAAAACGTTCACTGAACATACATAGAGAAACATACAGGTTTACTGGCATTCTATAGGATGCCTTGACTTATTTGAAATTTGACAACACATAGGAGTAGATAATAAAATAAAAAAAACGGTTTTATTGGTATAAGAAATCCAATAAAATATCTTCATGAAAACGCTTTAAACCGAAATTAAAGCATACAATGCACAACAGATTCCATAAATAGTTAAAATTAGTTCCATTTAAGATTTATTTCTCAGAATTGTTTTTCTATCAGAGAAATCTTTAAAGTTTTGGGAGTTTCAACTTTGGCGTCGAATTCCAAAGACATGGGCAATGGTTCACAATACGGACTATTTTTTACGAATGCCGAGATGTATTAAGAGTAGGTTTCAGCGAAAATAATTGAGGTAAGTCCATTTACACCAGTTTACAAAATAAAATCGACCTCTTCCTCATCGAAGACAACCTTAATTTTCCAGTTAAGTACATCTCCCTGACTAAGAAATGGGCCCTTAAAATTTTTTGTATGGTGTTAATTTTTTTTAAAGTGTATAAAACGTTTTTTGCCACTTTTTATTTTCTATCTTGAGTTTTGATAACCTGATTTGGGTCATATTATACTCAATTTACAGGTAATAGAATGTTCTTTAACTTTCCCATACACAGCATTGAGTTCCAGTCATTAGTTTAGGAGGTACACTTCGTCAAAGCTGAAAAAGTTGGAAAAAGTGTGAAAAAATGCAAAAAAGCTGGCAAAAATGGCATCTTTAAAAATACACGCATAAAAACCGAAATTATTTTTATAACTTTTATAGTTAGATACATCTTTAAGCAAACTAACAAGACCATCAACTCAATAAACAACCAAAGGTTCGATTTTATATAGATTATTTCAGTTGGAAAAAAGGTGTATTACAGCCCTGTTAGAGCCCTGTTAACCTCTGTTAACAGATGTAAACGGCCAAAAAACCACCGTTCTTCCCAGCTTAAAAAATTCATATCAAAATAATTTTTTGGCGGATTGTACCGATTATTAGCTTGTTTTCTTTGTCGAAGTACTATCTAACTATAAAAGTTATAAAAATAATTTCGGTTTTTATGCGTGTATTTTTAAAGATGCCATTTATGCCAGCTTTTTTGCATTTTTTCCAACTTTTTCAGCTTTGACGAAGTGTACCTCCTAAACTAATGACTGGAACTCAATGCTGTGTATAGGAAAGTTAAAGAACATTCTATTACCTGTAAATTGAGTATAATATGACCCAAATCAGGTTATCAAAACTCAAGATAGAAAATAAAAAGTGGCAAAAAACGTTTTATACACTTTAAAAAAAATTGACACCATACAAACAATTTTAAGGGCACATTTCTTAATCAGGGAGATGTACTTAACCAGAAAATTAAGGTTATCTTCGATGAGAAAGAGGTCGATTTTATTTTGTAAACTGGTGTTATATTGGCCACGTAATTCAAAATGTCGACAAACATCGGTTTTTTGTATTCTTAGCTATACCGCGGAACCTATAGTTGATGGAAAATAATTTTATATGGGACTTTTACTCAGGAGCACCCAAATATCATAAAAAACTTGAAATGGTTCGTGGAAATTTTTGGCTGTGTACCTGTGTTATTCCTATGGAAGCCATAAGATATAGTGGTCCGATGCGGCTCGTTCCGGCATATAAAAGAAAGAAGAAGAATTTTGGGAAAGTTTCATCGCGATAGCTTTAGAACTGAAAGACTAGTTCGCATAGAAACGGACAGACGGGCATGGCTAGATGGACTCGGCCATTGGTGTTGATCAAGAATATACATATATACTTTGGGTGGTCGGAAACGTATCCTTCACTGCGTTGCAAACATCTGACTGAAATTATAAAACCCCTGCACGGGTATAAAGATTTGACTTCTTTATCCGAAACGGATTAAATTCCGGGCTGTCATATAAAATTCGATCCAACTTTTGGTTCAAAAAAGATTTTTGTAAGACCCCAACAGGAATTCAATAACGTTCATGAACCTCTTTTTTATACCCGTTACTCGTAGAGTAAAAGGGTATATTGTATTCGTGCAAAAGTATGTAACAGCTAGAAGGAAGCGTTTCCGACCCCATAAAGTATATATATTCTTGATCAGGATCACTAGCCGAGTCGATCTAGCCATGTCTGTCTGTCCGTCTGTCCGTCTGTCTGTCTGTCCGTATGAACGCTGAGATCTCGGAAACTATAAAAGCTAGAGGATTGGTATTTGGCATGAAGATTCTTAGAGCTCCTACGCAGCGCAAGTTTATTTCAAAAAGGTGCCACGCCCCCTTTAACGCCCACAATAGTTTATAAACGATTTTAAAAATTTAAATATTTCGGAAAAGTAAAAATGCAGTTTTGTTGTGTTTATCAATACCTATCGAAATGTAGAAGAAATTTTTTAAATCGGACCATTCGTTAAAAAGTTATTGCTGATCAAAGTTCATATCTCCATCTCCATCGCACTCCCTTTAGCCGAGTGACGGGTATTAGATAGTCGGGACACCAACCCGACTATAGCGTTCTCTCTTGTTAATAAAGCAAATGTTTATCCGAAAGAGTTTCGTTGTTTTTTTTCAAAATGATGGCCTTGCATCGTACATTATAAGGTAGCGCCATATATGTGTAAATATTGGAAAACCTTAGCCAATACTTTAATTTTCTGATAATTAAAGACCCCCAACTCCTACCAACACTAATCGAACCAAACTGGTCATTTCTCGTATAGGCTGCTTTGACTTATACGTCAATAAATCTAAACATTTAATAAATCAGTGACATTTGAATTCAGTCGAGAGTTAATTCACTGTGTCAAAAGTGCTCCGGAAAAACATTTTTAAATGAGTCAGAACGAGCTAAGTTTTGATGATTTGGAAGACGAGGGCGATCAAGAAGCATTCGAGTGCACAGTGGGGAAAAATCTATTTTTTTGGCATAAACTCTAGTTTTAAAGATAGGGCCTTGAAAATTGTAATATATACTCCTTATGAACAAATAGAATTTCGGTTTTTTCCATTTTTTGAAAAAAACCTAACGGTTGTAAAAACCCCACCCACCCACCACCTCCCCATTATGGTCAACCCCCTAAAAATGTTTAGAATACTTTATTTTTATACCCGTTACTCGTAGAGTAAAAGCGTATATTGTATTCGTGCAAAAGTAGGTAACAGCTAGGTAACAGGATCACTAGCCGAGTCGATCTAGCCATGTCTGTCTGTCCGTCTGTCTGTCCGTCCGTATGAACGCTGAGATCTCGGAAACTATAAAAGCTAGAAGATTGGCATTTTGCATGCAGATTCTAGGAGTTCCTACGCAGCGCAAGTTTATTTCAAGAAGGTGCCACGCCCCCTCTAACGCCCACAATACTTAATATACGATTTTCAAAATTTTAATATTTCGGAAAAGTAAAAATGCAGTTTTGTTGTGCTTATATATACCTATCGAAATGTAGAAGAAATTTTTTAAATCGGACCATTCTTTAAAAAGTTATGTCTAATCAAAGTTTATATCTCCATCTCCCTCGCACTTCCTTTAGCTGAGTAACGGGTATCTGATATTCGGGGCACCCGACTATAGCGTTCTCTTTTGTTATTAATAGAAAACCACTTTATTTATAAAACAAATATAAGATAGGATAAGACTACTACACTACTACTATTTTGACCGCAGCTGTATGCTTTTATGTTTTTTGACTATGTTTTCTAATCCCTTAATAAAAATCCTAAAATTATTCTAAGTATGGGGTTTGAAAGATAAAGAGTGTATCTTTTAAAAAATTTTAACATCGAATCAAACCATGAATCCGTTTGCCTCTGAGAGCTCCGGAAAATTGGCCAATTTCAGCATTTTTCGAACTTTGAGGTGCTTTTGCCAAGAATCTTTGCGTCGGGGAACTTTTTGGAAAACGCAGTTTAACTTGGGAATTCGTAACGAATCCAAAAATATAGCATCCATCGAGGTAAATTTAAAAAGCATTAAAAATGCTGCACAGTGTAATTAATAGGTAAACATATATTATTTATACAGGGTTTAGCTTTACAATTAAGAGAGAACTTAAATTTTCTGCACTTAATGCACTTCTTTTTATACCCTTGCAGAGGGTATTATGATTTCAGTCAGAAGTTTGCAACGCAGTGAAGGAGACGTTTCCGACCTCATAAAGTATATATATTCTTGATCAGCATTACTAGACGAGTCGATCTAGCCATGTCCGTCTGTCCGTCTGTCCGTCTGTCCGTCCGTCTGTCTGTTTCTACGCAAACTAGTCTCTCAGTTTTAAAGCTATCGGGCTAAAACTTTCCCAAAAGTCTTCTTTCTGTTGCAGGTAGTATATAAGTCGGAACGAGCCGGATCGGACAACTATATCATATAGCTCCCATAGGAATAATCGGAAAAAAAAATGAAAAAAAATTATATCTTAGGTGTTTTTGAACCTAGAACCTCCTACTTTTGGAAATGCCATTTTTTATCTAATCCTGAATTTCGAATAAATTTTTTTCAAAATCGGACTACTATATCATATAGCTGCCATAGGAACGATCGGAAAATTAATGGAAATATAATAGGAAATAAATTATTGCTTCGTTGACTTGTATTGTATTCCCTTCTACTCTGGGATATGAGTCTTTTTAAATGTTTTCGAATTTCGCCATAGGAACGATCGGAAAATTAGTCATTAATAGGAATTATCTGCAAGGGTATAAAGCTTCGGCTGGCCGAAGCTAGCTTCCTTTCTTGTTTCACTTAAAATTAAATGAAGCGCCGAGAATGCGCGTTCAACCGATACTTGAGTCGCCGGTATAGCTAACACAACCAGTGCGAGCGCGTTGAGAAGTGGGGAATGCAGCTTCATGTCATCGTAGAACTTCAAAATATCAGATTTTAATGGCAAGCGTCTATTTCTTAATGCTCTGCTTTTTTAGGGTCACGTAACTCATAACCGTCCAATTTGAAATGGGGTTCATAGAAAGGGCACGGTAAATGGGGTCTAGTATTTCCCTGAACCCTTCGCTTTCCAGAAACGAAACCGTTTTTCCCTCCTTGGTAACAATTTTTACAATCGATGAAATTATCTGGTCCTCGCTAGTTTCATATGAAATTTTCCTTTTCTTAACATTTTGATGCAGTTTGTCACTTTCGTTGCTTTTCAGTTCTTCAAACAGTTCAGCATGTTTTGCGGATAAATGGCGTTTCAAATTAGTTGCGTGCGAGCCTGAGAGGTTTATGCCGCAAACGTTGCATTTGAATTTAAAAAGTGAGTAGACCTTTTTATTTTCTTCGCGCCCCATGGTTCGCGACCAGAATGCGTCAAGAATGCGACAAGAACGCGACACGAATTTGAAAACCGAACGTTTGAAACTTTTACACTCACATATAGAAGCAAAAGACCGAGTTTGCTCTCCGTTCAGTTCAAACGGTCTTTGATCAACCGAAACCGTTTTGAAACAAAAAAATCGGTTACTGGTTGAGCAAAGACCAAAAACCCTTTGAAACAAAATAAACAGTTTCTATGTGACTATTTGCTTAAAGGGTCCCAAAGTGAGAGTTATTTTGAGACAGCTAGAAATAGTCAACTGTTTTTTACATGCTCTGCATGTTGTTGTTTCCCAAAAATATAACTTTATTTAAGACAACTCTAATGAATTTTTTGAACTATACTACATACTACAATTTTTATATTTACTTCGGGTTATATTTAAAAGTATGCTTTTTATAAAACCTCTCGAAAAAATTAGCTAAAATAAAACCGTCGGCAAACCGTCCAACCTGATAGTGTTAGCTCGAAATTTAAAATACTAAATTTCGGAGTAGTTATCGAAATGTTATGTTAACGAATTATTTATTCAAAGGTATTTAGAATTGTAGTTAAAAATATAACTTATTTCTGGTAAAAATTTCATGTTAAAAGAAGTTGTAGTTATTGAGAAAATAATAAAAAACATGCCGCCTTTGCAAAAAGTTGGCAGCACTGTCGTGAAAAATGTCCTATTTTTTTGCCGGATAAGACGCCAGCTGTGAAGAAGAAGAAGACATGTAAGTAAAAGTAAACAATTTTTGTTTGTTATTAATTTAAACTAATAAACGTTGCTAATTTTCAGGGGTAAAAATAAGTTACCAGCGCATTCATTCGCGATAATATCGACATTGCCAAACGATTTACTCGGGGCGACCGCGTTCTTGTGACCACTGCTTGGAAGGACCTAGCCAATGAGTTAAATCCCCATGGACTACCATGTAAAACCGCTTCTAATGATTCTCCTCTGCATCCTAGCCTCTCTCAGATTATGTCTTTGCAAGTACTCTAGAGCAAGAGTTCGTGCAGATGGCATTTTGATTTAATAGTCTTGCCAACTTACAAACTTACAAACGTAAATAAGCCGCTGGAAACAGCTGCCCAGGGCTGCAATATGTAGCCTGGCGGGTAATTCAAATCTTTCATTTTTTCTTTTATTTTGCACAATATGCGCTTTAAACGAGTATACTTTTTGTAATTTTGAAAGAAAAACATATATTAAGTTTAAAACTTATTGGAAAATAGTTAAAATAAGTCAAATAAAATTCGATAATTATTGAATATTCGATATTTAGTGTATGCATCCAGCCCTGGTCGTTTTTCGGTAAATTCTCCGCAAAAAGGAAATCTCCCGAATTTCTGAGACACCAACGGTTTTGATCAGGTGTCACAGAATCTGTAGAGTTTTCTAGGAGTTTCGGAGTAAATTTGTTCTGATTTTCGGAACATTTGCTTCAATGCCTACTATTCGGTTGGTTTAAAACCGTGTACTTGATTTTCAAACATTTTCTGTGACACCGAGATTTGCTTTTGGGGGGAAATTTGGTTGGAAGAGATTTCTGTGACACCCCCGATTCTGACCGCTATAACTCCGGTAAAACTTAAAATTTCGCAAAACCATTCAAATTAAGTTCTTATATTGTCGTTGTGATTGTGATAATCATACACATATCATAATGTCATAATTTTACAACCGTTCCTTCATATAGCTGCCATAGAAATCGATGGATTTTCTTATTGTTTAGAACAGCGGTCGGCAGCGCCCTATTAAGTGAGCATAGGGATTTGCTCTGCCCACGCGCTGCTCGCTCACGTATAACGTAGAACAGCGGTCTGCACACACACATCGATGAGCTGCCCAGTGCAAATTACTCACACAAATATAAAACAAAATGTCATCGTATGTGTGTGCCGACCGCTGGTTTAGAAGGTAGGCTTTGAAAAATTAAAATTATGCGTAATTAAGTTGTGCAAACTTTCAGCTTAAACATGTAAGAATTGTACTCGTTGGAAATATAAATTTGGTTTTTTTAAATTAGCATAAAGAATTAGATTTCTTGGAAATGATGAAAGGGAACAAAAATGTTTCTTCTTCAAAGTATACTTAGAATTAAGAGTGGCGCTACTGGGCTACTTGCTGCCAAAAATCCTCCCGTACACAACGCATACTTTCAATACTGCATTGACAACCTCCACATTTCCGGATTGTTGGAAAACGGCTAAAATAATTCAGATTTCAAAATCAAACAATGATTATAGGCCCATCTCTATTCTACCCTATCTTTAAAAGTATTTCAGAATTTAATGGCTGATCAAATTAATAAGTTTATGTCTGACAATGCAATGCTAAACAATAGTCAGTCAGGTTTTAGGAAAAACAGAAGCTGTACCTCAGCTATTTTAAAAATTGCAGATGATCTAAGGGAACAAATAGACGACAATAATATTACACTCTTAGTTTTACTGGAATATAGTAAAGCCTTCGATACTGTAAACCATAAAGTCCTTTGTGCCAAGCCTTCGATACTGTAAACCATAATGTCCTTTGTGCCAAGTTATGTAACATGTTCATGTTTTCTAAAGCTTCTACCAAACTTGTGTCTTCGTACCTACAAAATCGTCGTCAATCCGTTGTACTGTCTAGCGTTTCTTCTACGTTTAAAAATATGAATCGTGGTGTACCCCAAGGGTCTGTGCTTGGTCCCTTATTGTTTTCCTTATATGTTAATGACCTTCTGAATGCAATGTCCACTTGTATGCGGATGATGTCCAAATGTTTGTGAGTCGTCCATTCCCTGCAAGCATTTTCTATCGCGGAAGTCACTATTTAGTGACGTCTAGAAGCTGAAAACGATCGTCCGCGATATCGCATTCGGATCGCCGAAGTCACCCCCGTCGGGAAGAAATGTTCCACTACGGCGACACTTCCCAAAGTCACTTCTGAGTGACTTCCAGAAGTGACTTCGGCGACACTTCTAGAAGTGACTTCGGCGACACTTCTAGAAGTGACTTCTTTCCGACGGGGGTGACTTCGGCGATCCGAATGCGATATCGCGGAAGTCACTTCTGGAAGTTACTCAGAAGACACTTGTAGAAAATACCTAGAAGACACTTTCCCAATTGCAAAATGGTTAAAAGGAAAATATGTTTTTTGTACTCATTTTTCATTTTTATTCTTTCAACACATTTGTTGAAATATATAATTAGGAAAGCATTGCGGCATGTGAACACTGTCCATACACTCAAAATAAAATTAACCCTAAATTTTAGAAAATCGCCATGAAAATTTCTTTTTCCTAAATACAAGAAAGGTTTTCCTAAATCTCAGGAAATTTTTCTAAAATGTAGAAAATTTTTCTTAAATCTAGGAAGTTTTTCTTAAATTTAGGAAATGGTTACCATAAACTAAAATCACCCTAAAAACTAGGAAAAATGCCCTTAAAATTAGAAATTATTTTCTAAAAAATAGAAATATTTGTTTTCACATGCTCTGGCGCACCAAAATATTCAATGTCAGAACTTGTCAGCGGCCGAGCGGCTGTACTCGTGGCGCAGACAGTTAAAGCGCTTGATTAGAAATCGAAACAAGAGAGAACGCTATAGCCGGGTTGGTGTCCCGACTATCTAATACCCGTCACTCGGCTAAAGGGAGTGCGAGGGAGATGGAGATATAAACTTTGATCAGCTATAACTTTTTAACGAATGGTCCGATTTAAAAAATTTCTTCTACATTTCGATAGGTATTGATAAACACAACAAAACTGCATTTTTACTTTTCCGAAATATTTAAATTTTTAAAATCGTATATTAACTATTGTGGGCGTTAGAAGGGGCGTGGCACCTTCTGGAAACAAACTTGCGCTGCGTAGGAACTCCAAGAATCTTCATGCCAAATACCAATCCGCTAGCTTTTATAGTTTCCGAGATCTCAGCGTTCATACAGACAGACAGACAGACGGACAGACGGACAGACGGACATGGGTATATCGACTCGGCTAGTGACCCTGATCAAGAATATATATACTTTATAGGGTCGGAAATGCTTCCTTCTAGCTGTTACATACTTTTGCACGAATACAATATACCCTTTTACTCTACGAGTAACGGGTATAACGATGCCGGTTCGAGTCCCAGCGCGTACTCTTTTTAATCTTTATACCCTTGCAGAGGGTATTATGATTTCAGTCAGAAGTTTGCAACGCAGTGAAGGAGACGTTTCCGACCCTATAAAGTATATATATTCTTGATCAGCATGACTAGACGAGTCGATCTAGCCATGTCCGTCTGTCCGTCTGTCCGTCTGTTTCTACGCAAACTAGTCTCTCAATTTTAAAGCTATCGGGATAAAACTTTCCCAAAAGTCTTATATCTATTGCAGGTAGTATATAAGTCGGAACCAGCCGGATCGGCCAACTATATCCTATAGCTCCCATAGGAATAATCGGGTAACAAAATGTAAAAAAATTATATCTTGGGTGTTTTTGAACCTATAACCTCCTTCTTTTAGAAATGCCATTTTTTATCTAATTCTGAATTTCGAATAAATTTTTTTCAAAATCGGACGACTATATCATATAGCTGCCATAGGAACGATCGGAAAATTGTTGGGAATATAATATGAAATAAATTATTGCTTCGTTGGTCTTTATTGTATTCTCTTCTACTTTGGGATATGACTCTTTTTAAATGTTTTCGAATTTCGATTTTAATTTGATCAATATCGAACTACTATATCATATAGCTGCCATAGGAACAATCGGAAAATTAGTGATTAATAGGAATTATCTGCAAGGGTATATAAGCTTCGGCTTGCCGAAGCTAGCTTCCTTTCTTGTTTTTTTTAAATTTTTTTTTATTCTTGTTTTATTTTTTTATATTTTTTATATTTTTTTTTATTTTTTTATTCATTTTTCTTATTTTTTTTTATTGATGGCACACGGTAAACCGAATATAATTAGGTTTATATTCAATTTTTTTGTTAAATTTTTGTTTTAAATATTTTTTACTATACGTATACTTCAGATAATATAAATTGCGTTAGCATAAATATGTATGTATGTATATACATAAGTAAAACACGAATGATCAGAATTATACAAGTAGAATTCAAATGTGTTGTTCACCCTTCACATACAATGTTCGGTTTGCCACAGCAAATTTAAGTGCTACAATGGCCCAGTGCGTAGGCCGCTCACTCCTCGCGCGGGAGACCCGGGTTCGATTCTCACCGACGGACAAGTAAAAATTGTAAGTTTTTTTCATGAAGATAAAATATTAACTAATCACAATTTTCTACATTTTCAATACCCCGCCGTCACGCAGTCTACATTTGCAACGATATTTGGCTTCGTTAAATAAGAAATCCAAGCGCAAATACATACATAATTGCTATTGTACATGTACAAGACAGACACACAACGCATGCATATGATGTATGTATGTATGTAATACATAAGAGTATCCATAACATAAGCGTATATACAAAAAAAAAATCATGATTGAACATGTTTTTTTTTTTTTTTCAATTTCTATTTTTTAGAAAAATTTTCTACTTTTTAGAAATTTTTACCCTAAAATTTAGAAAAATGATTTAAAAATTATAGGAAAATGTTACCCTAAATTTTAGGGCGAGCTTGTCTTGAAGACAAAACAAGAGAGAACGCTATAGTCGGGTTAGTGTCCCGACTATCTAACACCCGTCACTCAGCTAAAGGGAGTGCGAACGCTGTAGTCGGGTTGGTGTCCCGACTATCTAATAAACGTAACTCAGCTAAAGGGAGTGCGAGGGAGATGGATATATAAACTTGGATCAGCTATAACTTTTTAACGAATTGTTAAAAAGTCGATAGGTATTGACAAGGACAACAAAACTGCATTTTTACTTTTCCGAAATATTTAAATTTTTAAAATCGTATATAAGCTATTGTGGGCGTTAGAGGGGGCGTGGCGCTCGGCTAAAATAAACTTGCGCTGCGTAGGAAGCCCAAGAATATGTGTGGGAAATCTTAACCTTCTAGCTTTTGTAGTTTCCGAGATCACAGCGTTCATACAGACGGACAGACAGACGGACAGACGGACAGACAGACATGGCTATATCGACTCAGCTAGTGACCCTGATCAAGAATATATATACTTTATGGGGTCGGAAACGCTTCCTTCTAGCTGTTACATACTTTTGCACGAATACAATATACCCTTTTACTCTACGAGTAACGGGTATAAATAGGGCGATTTCCTTGACTTTAGGGTTAATTTTGTTTTGAGTGTAAGATTGTAGGAAATGGTGTCGTATTATTTAATTTAATTCCAGTTCCGTGGTCTATGAAAATTTCTAAAACAACAGAAAAATAATAAATATTATGTCATACAAATCGGAGAAAGTATTTACCTTATATAATCAAATAAGTGGCGTATAGTTAAGTTTTCGGTTTGCCCAGAGTTTCCTTTAAACATCGTTTTCACCAACCACTTTTATTTTTGATGTAAATAAATATTGAAGTTTTTTTAATTTTCAACCGTGTAATATCTAAAAAAAATAACAGGTTTACTCCGTATTTCATCCCAAACGCAGAAATTCAGAATAATTCGCACTGATCACAAAGAAATCTCGAAACAAACTGACGCTTGAATTCAAAACAAACAAGAGAGAACGCTATAGTCGGGTTGGTGTCCCGACTATCTAATACCCGTCACTCGGCTAAAGGGAGTGCGAGGGAGATGGAAATATAAACTTTGATTAGTCATAACTTTTTAACGATTCAAAAAATTTCTTCTACATTTCGATATGTATAACTAAACACAACAGAATTGCATTTCAACTTATCCAAAATCTTTAAAAATGTGGGCGCCAGACACATTTTAGTATCGTTTGTGGGCGATTATGGGTGATTGTGGACGTTAGAGGGGGCGTGGCGCTCGGCTGAAATAAACTTGCGCTGCGTAGGAAGCCCAAGAATATGTGTTGGTAATCCCAACTTTCTAGCTTTTGTAGTTTCCGAGATCTCAGCGTTCATCCGGACGGACAGACGGACAGACGGACATGGCTAGATCGACTCGGCTAGTGATCCTGATCAAGAATATATATACTTTATGGGGTCGGAAACGCTTCCTTCTAGCTGTTACATACTTTTGCACGAATACAATATACCCTTTTACTCTACGAGAAACGGGTATAAAAAGTGCGTAGGTCACAGAAAAAAGGGTAGTTTTCAGGTATACGATTCACGAACGCAACCCTTTTTAGGTAGTCAAATGTGTTCTATCGTCCTTCTATCGTCCAGAAGTGCCTTAAAGTTACTTCGCCACGATCGCGACCCTTTTTGTTTTTGTAAAATGTGTTCTATCGTATTTCTATCCTCCAGAAGGGACTAAGAAGTGACTTCTTCGCGATAGATGTATATTTTGTTTTTGTAAAATGTGTTCTGTCGTGTTTCTATCTTCCAGAAGTTACTAAGAAGTGACTTCTGGACGATAGGCGATAGGAATATAGCCTCTTTGCTTGCAGGGAGAGAGCGAAAAGCCAGTTGAAAAGCCAGCACCAAAAAATCGTGTGCCAAAAAATCGTATGGTGTTATTCATCTTCATATTCTAATGTCTTTGATCTAACCATGTCCAAAAAAGATTTGCGCGCTTTTCTTTCCAAACAGAAGCGCGCGCTGATCAATTTAAATTTAAATGGCACAAAATCATTA
The DNA here is from genome assembly GCA_037075205.1 of Drosophila prostipennis. NCBI lineage: Eukaryota > Metazoa > Arthropoda > Insecta > Diptera > Drosophilidae > Drosophila > Drosophila prostipennis. The sequence goes on from JBAMCJ010006929.1 coordinate 21,588, forward strand.
AACTAAATTTTATTTTCATACGAAATCCTAAAATGGATAACTTACAAAAAATGTCCTTGTATAATATTTAAATATACTTCTAAGGTAGCTAAAGTTTGAAAATTAAACCTACACTCAAAAAAAAACGGCTAAAATCGCCCTTGGTTTTAGAAAATCGCCTATGAATTTGCGCCACTGGGGATTTTGTCTATATTCAAAAAAGTAGGTTTTTAAAATCAAAGGCGTTTTTTTCTAAAATACAAAAAAAAAGAACTGCTATTTAGAAATTTTTCTCGAAAAAGTAGAAAAAATATGTCTTACAATTTAGAAATAAGGGGTTTCTAAATTATAGAAATATTGTTTTTTTTTAATATAGACAAATTTTTATCTAAATACAAAAAAAATTCCTCAAATCCAGAAAATACATAATCGGAATTATGACGGTTGTTTCTGTGACGCCACGTCCCCCTTTATTTTTTTTGTATATATGTGCTTTATTTATTGAATCTTCTAACAATAAGTGTATCAAATCTTAAGAATATAACTTAACTTACAGTCACGTAGACTGAATTTAGATCAACGGTCCCTAATATGTATTGCTGGGCTGGTAGATCGTTTCGATGAAGACGAGTTCGGTTCGAAACCCGTGTTAGGTTCCTTGCGAGGTTATTTGGATGCAGTGTGAGCTTGTTATGGTAGGCCGCTTTCTGCTTTGATATTTCATCTTTGACCGGTGGTATGCCCAGATCTCTGTGGATGTTTTCGTTCCGAACATACCATGGTGCCCCAGTGATTGTTCGCAGGATTTTTGATTGTGACCGCTGTATGATGTCAACGTTGCTGTTGCTCGCGTTCCCCCAGAGCTGGGAGCCGTAAGTCCTAATGGGCTTAAGGGTGGAGTTGTAGAGAAGAACTTTAAGGTCCAGGCACACGGGTGATCGTGAATTTATAATCCAGTGTAGGCTGCTAGCTTTATGTTTGAGATGTACTTTCTTGCATTCAATGTGCCTCCGCCAGGTTAGGCGTCTGTCGAGGTGGACGCCGAGATATGTTACATCGCTGGCTTGGGGGATCTGCGTACTATTCAAAGTTAGCGGGGGGCACGATTGTCTATTAAGGGTAAACGTTATATGTTTACACTTTTGTTCATTTATTTTGATTCGCCAGTCTGATAGCCACTTCTCAACTACCACCAAATGATCAGCCAGTTAAGCAGTTGCTCTAGTTGGGCATCTCGAGCGGCTCAGTATTGCGGTGTCGTCAGCAAATGTGGACGTGGTCAGTCTCTCGTTCGTGGGGATATCTCCTGTGTATAGGACAAACAGGGTAGGGCCCAGAGCGCTACCTTGTGGGACTCCGGCTTCAATGTCATACTCGTTGGATGTCGTTGTATTGCATCTCACCTCAAAGACCCTGTGGTAGAGGTACGACTTAAGTAACTTATGAGTGTTTTCTGGCAGTAATGTTATGATTTTATGCATAAGGCCTTCAAGCCACACTCGGTCGAATGCCTGAGAGACGTCGAGGAATATCGCCTGTACGATGAGGGAATTGTGTGGTCTTTCTCAGGCTTCGGTATCATTATAACTAAAGACTTTTTCCATTTTTTGGGGTAGTAGCCAAGTTTTGTTATCCCGTTAAATAGCTTGCATATAACATCCACTGCGCAGTTTGGAAGTTCAATTATCATTTTTGGTGTTATTAGGTCGCCCACTGGAGCCTTTTTCGGTTTTAGTTGCTTCCTAATGACATTTGCAATTTTAGGGGCTTGAAACAAAATCGGGATAATTGCAATCTCAGAGTTAAGCGGCGGTAGTTGAAACGAGTTTGTGGCGGCGTTTGGTTGGAAAAAATTTCCTAGGTGTATGGCAAATGTTTCGGCTCTGTCTTCGTCACTGCGGGCCCAAGTACCTGAGGAATTTTTAATCGGAGTGACTGATTCTATCGGAGAGCTTAAGTTTGGATGAGCTCTCCACAAAGGATGCTTTGTACTGGTCGGCGACAGTTTCTCGATGTACCGGCGCTGCGCAAGCTCCTCTTCTTGCTTGAGGGTTTTGGTAAGCCTGCGGGTGGCTTCATTAAAGAGCTGCTTCGAATGGGGCGATCTGCAGGATTGCCAAGCGCGTCGTAGGCGTCGTTTTTCCCGAACTAGTTGTTCGATTTGGAGATTAGTTTTGTATTGGTTGCTACGCACGATTGTCTCTTCTGGTGTTGAGATTTTGGCTGCTGCCACGAGTACTGACTCCAGGGCATCAGCACAGAAGTCGATGTCGTTCTCTATGTTTAACTGTGGTGTTAGTTCAATGTGGGAACTTACGTACTTTTTGTACTTTAGCCAGTTAGTTCTAGTCGAGGTCAGCCTGAGGGGGTGCTCGATTACTTTCGGGCTTTGAAGGAGAGTTATTTAACCAGGCGAGTGGTCCGATGATAAGTCCGATAGCGATTTGGCGCTTACTAAATTTCTTGGGATGTTCTTGGTCACAGCGAAGTCAATTAAGTCCGGGATTTTTCTGGGGTCAGCTGGCCCCAGTGGAGAAAAATTTATAATTGCTTTATACAGTTGTCTTCCTTTGGGGGTCACGAGTCTTGATCCCCAGTGCGTGTGCTTGGCGTTGTAGTCTCCTCCTGCTATAAAGCGGTCTCCGAGTGAATTGTAGAAGTCCAAGAATTGCTCTTCAGTTATTGTAAAACGCGGTGGGCAATAGACAGCGGCTATAGTGATACTGCCGTTGCCTGCTTGTAGTTTTATAGATGTAGCCTGCAATTCCATCATACCCTTTTGTAAAGTCAACATCATGGTTTCGATGCTGTTTGGTGTTTGTCCTATTGCATGCTGAGATGTTATTATTTTGCTCAGAGCATTGAGCTTGTGGAAACCCTGTCTGATTGGCAAGTCCTGTTTTTAGGGCACTGGCGTATGAAACTCCCCCATTTGTGTTGAGGGGCCCAAATGAAGATCTGGCTGCTTTCACAAAGAAAACATCAGGTGTGGCTTGGGATTGTACGTATACATTTTGTGCATTCTGGGAGCGTGCATACTTAGCGTGTTGTAACCGACTCTTTAACTCTTTGTAGACCGGGCAGCCTCTGTAGTATGCGGTATGGTTGTCTCCACAGTTAGCGCATTTCTTCGTCTTTGGGTCTTCTTTGCTTGCAGGGCACGGTTCGGAGTTGTGGAAGCCTCCACAAGGTACGCAGACTGATCGAAGCCCGCAGTTGTTTCTGGTGTGTCCATAGTCTTGGCAGTTCGTGCATTGCAGCGGACCATTTCGCTTATGCGGTTCTTCAACAGTAATCCTTCTATGCAACAGGAATTGCAGTTTGTAGATCGGGTGCACTTCATTTTATTTCAAGGCTCTGCTTTCTGGCTCCAGTTCGACCTTAAAGAGTGGTTGCGGCTTTTTATTTCTGTTGATAATATTAATAATATTTTTTGCGAGGAAACCTTTTTCTTTCATTTTTTTGGATACGTCTGGCTCTATGCCCTTTAACACTACTTGCAAGCCCTTGCTACTCTTGAGCTGGTACGTGTAGTAGGGTTTCTTAGCCTCGTCTAGGTATTTGGTTACAGCTCTGAATTGATCTTCAGTTTTAGCTTGAAGCTTTGTTTCGTGTATATTCCCTTTGACAAGAGGGGTAACATAAAAGTTGTCATTCCCGACCAGCGCAACAATTTTCTTTACTAGGGTATTTGAGTTCTGTTCCCTTATGTATATTGGTGGGGACTTTGGCTTCTTTTGTACAGCCTGTCCAGTCTCGGATTGAATATTTTCCGTATCAGACAACAGGGCGAATCTGTTGTTACTAGATGCCCCTGGTTGTTCGCTGCCTTTATTAGGGAAATTTTGTTTTGGTTTATTTCCAACCATTTTATTTTGCGGGCTTAGCTTCCGTTTGATTTGGATGTAGCGATCCATGCCAGTCTGTATAGCCGGACCGACTTGTTGTTTGGTATTGCCGTTTTTGGCACTCGTACTTACAATTGGCTTTGTGTATTATTCGGCGCTGCAGAAGTTGCTAACGCATTCGAAATCGCGTTGTTGGTTACGGAGACCGTTGATGTTGTTGTTGCAGTGGCTGCGGTTGCAGAAATTGCAGTGCTCGTGGCTGGTGAGCAGTGAATCGAAGCTGGGGGTGGGGTTCTACACTGAGCGCTCCATGGAGTGGGAGTTGCTGTGAGTAGGGCGGGAGAACAAGACCGTGCTCTCGCACTGTCAATGGTCAGTTGGGCTGAGTTGCTCTTTGAAGAAGTTTTCTCTACTTGTACATCACGGGTTGAGAAATACGAGATATAACTGTTTCTCTAGTCTACGGAGCTTCTACGCTCATTTTTTGAATCGCCGCTCATTGAGCTATTACTCGTGGCACTTTTCAGTTTTTATAATAATTTTGCAAATAAGATTATAGTTCTAATTCACATCGCACACACTTGCGCGCATAGTCCGCACACAGCATAGGGCTTCACACAAACGTATGTACACTTTTTAGAGTTCAAAGTCAACTTTTAACAGCGAAAAACACGCGTTCCGCGGAGCACTTCGGAGACACGTCCGTTTTCGGCTGATGATGATGGCACGTCCCCCTTGTGTTGTTGTTCTTCGTTCTTGTTTGTCATCTAAACTACTTTATAAAAGTCTTCGAATAAAACATGGGTCAGTGGTAAATTCCTACCAGAGCGGATTGACATAAAAATCTAGAAAAATCAGCATAATTCTGAAATAATTAGGAGACGTGTGTGAGGTACAAATTAAAACAATAAACGACCCCAAAGTGCCCCAAAATTCGATTCGTTTTTTTTTAAATTCTTTCTTTTGCCATTTTTCTGTTATAAATGTTGTTAAAATGGTTTAAAAAAATTATGATCATAATCTTATGGCATAGCCGCAACTAACTGCATTTAAATTTTTTGGAAATTCAGCCTCCTTAACCAAGTCCCCAATATTTTCCAATTCTCTTATGCGTGACGTCACGGCCTCCACATATGTTTGTATGTATGTTCTGCTGGCGCACTTTGCATTAAGTCGTAAATGTGTGTATGTAGCATTTTAAGTGTGACCGCGCAGGGGAAAAAATGAAAATACCAGTCACAAAAAATTTAAAATGCGCGGTTAAAAAATCGATTATATCGCAAATCTTTTCATTTGTTTTCAAATGTTGAGTTATCTACAAACTTTGGATTTGTAAAAAACAAAAATAAACAATGATTCGCTCTGCTATGTACACACACACGCACGAAATATGTATATCCAAAAAATCAAGATAATACTGATATCCTTTTGCTAAAAGAATATTTAATTTACATTTCCACAACAGATTTAAGACATTTTGTAACCGATTTTTGTCATTTAAAATTCAAATCGCATTGATAATATTAAAAGAACATTAAATATTCAAACCAATTGATTCTCACGCTCTTTATTACACGTGCCTCATATTGTTTAAACAAATGCAAATGTTTAAACAATTTGATTCACGGCGTCCCCCTCCACCTGTCTTCCTGCTATCTAAACTACTTTATAAAAGTCTTCGAATAAAACATGGGTCAGTGGTAAATTCCTACCAGAGCGGATTGACATAAAAATCTAGAAAAATCAGCATAATTCTGAAATAATTAGGAGACGTGTGTGAGGTACAAATTAAAACAATAAACGACCCCAAAGTGCCCCAAAATTCGATTCGTTTTTTTTTAAATTCTTTCTTTTGCCATTTTTCTGTTATAAATGTTGTTAAAATGGTTTAAAAAAATTATGATCATAATCTTATGGCATAGCCGCAACTAACTGCATTTAAATTTTTTGGAAATTCAGCCTCCTTAACCAAGTCCCCAATATTTTCCAATTCTCTTATGCGTGACGTCACGGCCTCCACATATGTTTGTATGTATGTTCTGCTGGCGCACTTTGCATTAAGTCGTAAATGTGTGTATGTAGCATTTTAAGTGTGACCGCGCAGGGGAAAAAATGAAAATACCAGTCACAAAAAATTTAAAATGCGCGGTTAAAAAATCGATTATATCGCAAATCTTTTCATTTGTTTTCAAATGTTGAGTTATCTACAAACTTTGGATTTGTAAAAAACAAAAATAAACAATGATTCGCTCTGCTATGTACACACACACGCACGAAATATGTATATCCAAAAAATCAAGATAATACTGATATCCTTTTGCTAAAAGAATATTTAATTTACATTTCCACAACAGATTTAAGACATTTTGTAACCGATTTTTGTCATTTAAAATTCAAATCGCATTGATAATATTAAAAGAACATTAAATATTCAAACCAATTGATTCTCACGCTCTTTATTACACGTGCCTCATATTGTTTAAACAAATGCAAATGTTTAAACAATTTGATTCACGGCGTCCCCCTCCACCTGTCTTCCTGCTATCTAAACTACTTTATAAAAGTCTTCGAATAAAACATGGGTCAGTGGTAAATTCCTACCAGAGCGGATTGACATAAAAATCTAGAAAAATCAGCATAATTCTGAAATAATTAGGAGACGTGTGTGAGGTACAAATTAAAACAATAAACGACCCCAAAGTGCCCCAAAATTCGATTCGTTTTTTTTTAAATTCTTTCTTTTGCCATTTTTCTGTTATAAATGTTGTTAAAATGGTTTAAAAAAATTATGATCATAATCTTATGGCATAGCCGCAACTAACTGCATTTAAATTTTTTGGAAATTCAGCCTCCTTAACCAAGTCCCCAATATTTTCCAATTCTGTTATGCGTGACGTCACGGCCTCCACATATGTTTGTATGTATGTTCTGCTGGCGCACTTTGCATTAAGTCGTAAATGTGTGTATGTAGCATTTTAAGTGTGACCGCGCAGGGGAAAAAATGAAAATACCAGTCACAAAAAATTTAAAATGCGCGGTTAAAAAATCGATTATATCGCAAATCTTTTCATTTGTTTTCAAATGTTGAGTTATCTACAAACTTTGGATTTGTAAAAAACAAAAATAAACAATGATTCGCTCTGCTATGTACACACACACGCACGAAATATGTATATCCAAAAAATCAAGATAATACTGATATCCATTTGCTAAAAGAATATTTCATTTACATTTCCACAACATATTTAAGACATTTTTTAACCGATTTTTGTGATTTAAAATTCAAATCGCATTGATTATATTAAAAGAACATTAAATATTCAAACCAATTGATTCTCACGCTCTTTATTACACGTGCCTCATATTGTTTAAACAAATGCAAATGTTTAAACAATTTGATTCACTGCGTCCCCCTCCACCTGTCTTCCTGCTATCTAAACTACTTTATAAAAGTCTTCGAATAAAACATGGGTCAGTGGTAAATTCCTACCAGAGCGGATTGACATAAAAATCTAGAAAAATCAGCATAATTCTGAAATAATTAGGAGACGTGTGTGAGGTACAAATTAAAACAATAAACGACCCCAAAGTGCCCCAAAATTCGATTCGTTTTTTTTTAAATTCTTTCTTTTGCCATTTTTCTGTTATAAATGTTGTTAAAATGGTTTAAAAAAATTATGATCATAATTTTATGGCATAGCCGCAACTAACTGCATTTAAATTTTTTGGAAATTCAGCCTCCTTAACCAAGTCCCCAATATTTTCCAATTCTCTTATGCGTGACGTCACGGCCTCCACATATGTTTGTATGTATGTTCTGCTGGCGCACTTTGCATTAAGTCGTAAATGTGTGTATGTAGCATTTTAAGTGTGACCGCGCAGGGGAAAAAATGAAAATACCAGTCACAAAAAATTTAAAATGCGCGGTTAAAAAATCGATTATATCGCAAATCTTTTCATTTGTTTTCAAATGTTGAGTTATCTACAAACTTTGGATTTGTAAAAAACAAAAATAAACAATGATTCGCTCTGCTATGTACACACACACGCACGAAATATGTATATCCAAAAAATCAAGATAATACTGATATCCTTTTGCTAAAAGAATATTTAATTTACATTTCCACAACAGATTTAAGACATTTTGTAACCGATTTTTGTCATTTAAAATTCATATCGCATTGATAATATTAAAAGAACATTAAATATTCAAACCAATTGATTCTCACGCTCTTTATTACACGTGCCTCATATTGTTTAAACAAATGCAAATGTTTAAACAATTTGATTCACGGCGTCCCCCTCCACCTGTCTTCCTGCTATCTAAACTACTTTATAAAAGTCTTCGAATAAAACATGGGTCAGTGGTAAATTCCTACCAGAGCGGATTGACATAAAAATCTAGAAAAATCAGCATAATTCTGAAATAATTAGGAGACGTGTGTGAGGTACAAATTAAAACAATAAACGACCCCAAAGTGCCCCAAAATTCGATTCGTTTTTTTTTAAATTCTTTCTTTTGCCATTTTTCTGTTATAAATGTTGTTAAAATGGTTTAAAAAAATTATGATCATAATCTTATGGCATAGCCGCAACTAACTGCATTTAAATTTTTTGGAAATTCAGCCTCCTTAACCAAGTCCCCAATATTTTCCAATTCTGTTATGCGTGACGTCACGGCCTCCACATATGTTTGTATGTATGTTCTGCTGGCGCACTTTGCATTAAGTCGTAAATGTGTGTATGTAGCATTTTAAGTGTGACCGCGCAGGGGAAAAAATGAAAATACCAGTCACAAAAAATTTAAAATGCGCGGTTAAAAAATCGATTATATCGCAAATCTTTTCATTTGTTTTCAAATGTTGAGTTATCTACAAACTTTGGATTTGTAAAAAACAAAAATAAACAATGATTCGCTCTGCTATGTACACACACACGCACGAAATATGTATATCCAAAAAATCAAGATAATACTGATATCCATTTGCTAAAAGAATATTTCATTTACATTTCCACAACATATTTAAGACATTTTTCAACCGATTTTTGTGATTTAAAATTCAAATCGCATTGATTATATTAAAAGAACATTAAATATTCAAACCAATTGATTCTCACGCTCTTTATTACACGTGCCTCATATTGTTTAAACAAATGCAAATGTTTAAACAATTTGATTCACGGCGTCCCCCTCCACCTGTCTTCCTGCTATTAATAATATAATTATAATCGGGGTGAAAAATTAATGAAAACTAAAATACTGAAAACAAAATAACAATTTTAAAACTTAACTCTTAAACTTAACTTATGCAAACAGTCCAAAGGAATGCGATGGAATGGATTGGATGGAAGGACAATGGTTGTTTTTGCAAGTTTTTGTTTTTTATTAAATAGTTTTCATACACAAAAAAAAATTTGATTGGTAAAATTTACGTTTACGGATAGTTACGTAACTATAAACAAATATTTACGTTTTTTTTTTGTGTGTTTATTTGTTGTTGTGAAAGTAATTATTTAATTGGTAGAATTGAACATTTTTGTGGTTGAGAACGGTTTAACAATTATATTGGTTAATTTTACCAAGTTTTTTTTTGAGTGTAGGACATAATACTGTTGTTTTTGTGGAAACTAAGAAACAAAGTTCTATAAAATGATTTCTCGGCTTTTAGGCTAATCTTGGGAATTTTTAAAATTTTAAATAAGTAGTAAAGGTAAAGGTATGTCAATATATGTAGCTATTCTACATACATACATACATACATACATAGTATGTATTACATACATACATATTTTCAATCTTATTTTCCGCGGGCGAAGCTGCGGCCCACCTTGCTAGTTAATAATATAATTATAATCGGGGTAAAAAATTAATGAAAACTAAAATACTGAAAACAAAATAACAATTTTAAAACTTAACTTTTAAACTTAACTTATGCAAACAGTCCAAAGGAATGCGATGGAATGGATTGGATGGAAGGACAATGGTTGTTTTTGCAAGTTTTTGTTTTTTATTAAATAGTTTTCATACACAAAAAAAAATTTGATTGGTAAAATTTACGTTTACGGATAGTTACGTAACTATAAACAAATATTTACGTTTTTTTTTTGTGTGTTTATTTGTTGTTGTGAAAGTAATTATTTAATTGGTAGAATTGAACATTTTTGTGGTTGAGAACGGTTTAACAATTATATTGGTTAATTTTACCAAGTTTTTTTTTGAGTGTAGGACATAATGTAGGTAGGTAGAAGTGGTGAGGTCCTCTCTGAGAGCCTCCAAGTAGAGCTGAGCTCCGTTTTGATCCACACCCTCGTAAATTGTTGTCTCCGCGTTCTCTTCAGTACCAGCCTGCGTCATTTAGAAAACCTAGGATTGCAGTTATCCTCTGCTTTCCTATTTCTCCCAATGATTCCAGCTGATACGCCCCGAAGTATCTCGCCCTGATATGGTTTAGTGCTGGGCAATGACACATCATGTGCTCAGGTGTCTCCTGTGTGTCTGTTTCTTTGCAGCTCCTGCAATTAGCATTGTACGGAAGCCCCATCTTCATGGCTTGCGTGCCAATGGCCCAATGGCCTGTGATGAGTGCCGTGATCCTTCTAATATCCCTTTTGCTTTTGGTTATTAGTTCTCGAGTTCTCTTGCTATTAATGGTTGGCCAGCAGAGCTTTGATCTCCTGAGACCCTGCTTTTCTGACCAACTTTTACTAGCTAGTGTTTCGTAGTGTTCGTGAATCCTTGCTTGGACTGTATTAAGGGATTCAGGTAGACTAGTTGTATAGGAGTCGTCTGCCGACCCCTTTCGTGCAAGTTCATCCGCCTTTTCGTTTCCTGGTATATCATTGTGCCCTGGCACCCATGTTATCTGTACATGGTTGTTTGTTGCTAGTATGTTGAGAGCCGACTTGCAATCGGCTACTAGTGTCGAGTTGGTTCTTGCTGCTGCGAGAGATTTGATAGCCGCTTGGCTATCCGAGTATAGTAGGACATAATACTGTTGTTTTTGTGGAAACTAAGAAACAAAGTTCTATAAAATGATTTCTCGGCTTTTAGGCTAATCTTGGGAATTTTTAAAATTTTAAATAAGTAGTCAAGGTAAAGGTATGTCAATATATGTAGCTATTCTACATACATACATACATACATAGTATGTATTACATACATACATATTTTCAATCTTATTTTCCGCGGGCGAAGCTGCGGCCCACCTTGCTAGTCTTATTATAATTTCCTTAAATTGTGCACGTGGTGTAGGTGATGTATATGTTTATTATGTACATTCACTTTAAGTTTCAAATCGGACCTGTAAGTATAACTGAATTGAGTATATAAATTACAAATTATAAATATAAAAACCCAACAACTTACACTTTTGAGAAAAACATCTCGGGTCGCCCCACGCGGGAATCGAACCGCTTGCCTCACAGTTTACAGTCAAGCACTCTAACAGCTGCGACACGGATACATCACGTGAGGCGCTGTCCAAAGTCTATTCACATTTTGTTCTCTTATTTTTAGTCAAATTGATCTGGCTCGCTTCTAGTTATTCTATTTGTTTATTTAATTTTGTTGGTAAATATTTATTGATTAATTTTAATATTTATACACAAATATATTTTACTACTATGAAAAACATAAAAATCATTTTTAACAAAATATAACTATTTAAAAAGTTAAAAAAAAAATGCAACAAATTTTTTTTTATTAATATATTAATATTAAACTTCTGACTGAAATCATAATACCCTCTGCAAGGCTATAAAAAGAAACCATGCATTTTTCGTCTCCACGTGGGATTGAACTCACACTTGCGGCTATTAGCTTGCATAACATTTTCATGCACGCACGCGTTAGACCCCTAGGCTACCAAATTTTCTTCGATTAAAGGCGATTTTTTCTTAGGTTTAAAAAAAATGTTCTAAAAAGTGTATAAGAAGGGAAACTGATCAAATGAGGTTGAATTTTGTATTTTTTAGAAAAAAATTCCATAAAAACAGACAATTTTTTCTGAATGTTAGAAAAATTATAAACATTTTTTCTGTTTTTTAGAAAAACAATATTTCTATTATATAAGAATTTTTTCTAATTTGAATGGCGATTTTTTTCTATTTTTGGAAATGTTTAGTATTTTTTCTTTCTAAAAGCAATGGTGATTTTAACCCGCAAATAAAGAAAGGCAGATTAGAAAAAAAACACCTTATAATTTAGAAAAAAAGGATTTTTCTCATTTTGAGAAAAAAATTTCTAAAAAAAATCGTTTAACAGAGAAATTTTCTGAGTTTAGAAATTTTTTTCTCTTTATAGAAAATTTATTTTTAAAGCACAGAAAATTTGTATTTTTTTATATTTAAGAAAAAATAATTTATTGGGTGTACCCTGTAAAAATTAATAATAAATATTAATAACTGTATTTGTATATTAACTATATCATTATTTAAATATACTAAATAATTAAAATAGTTAATATGTTTAATATTCTAGTAAATTGATTAAATAATTTAATTAGCCAATAAAATATATATTATTTATTAATTAAAATAGTTAATATACAAATACATAATTAAATATTATATATTATATATTAATTGAAATATCCTTTAAATATATTCAATTTAAATATCCTATATTCAAATATATTAAACTTTATTAAAATATTTTTAAATTTTATTAATCAGTTTTATATTTTTTTTTTATTAAAAGTTATGTTTTTATCTTTAATCGAGTATTACTATAAAAGAGTAGATGTCGATTTGCGTCATGTTCCCCCAGCCCAAACCATAAGACCTAAAATTCTGGAAAAAAATGGGTCTGAATCGTGTGGGAGAGGAGGTGTGCACTAAGAAAGGATTTTTTAAAATTCGGCTCCCAAGGATTCCCAGGACTGTCACAAAAATGCGAATTTGCTGACTGAAAACATGAACCATTCCCACAGTTTTCAACCAAACAAGTTGATATTTTTATTATAAGCTTTATTTGTGGAAATCTTTGAAAGCCCAGAAGATGAGCCCCAACCGACTTCCGGTTGGGGGCACTTAATTATTTTTTCCGCACCGATTATGCGATCGGATCCGTTTTTGGTTTAAAGTGTGGAGCTATGCCATACAATCAGTAAGGTATTTTTTTTTTTTTTTGGACCCACGGTTGATTTTATATGATTTTTTTTTTAAATTGAGGGGGTTGCGGGGGGCCTATTTGGCAGCACGTTGTTTTTGTTTTTTGTTTGCTTCGGCAGCTCGCAGCGCTCACGAACGAATTCCGAACACAACTCTCACAAAAACAACGTCAGCAGAAGCAGAGCGAGAGAGTAAAGAGCAGAGAGAGTCATTTGAAGCGCAAAAGAGGCGGCCAAAGTTTTTTTTCTGGTTTAGAAATACCTGATCAAAATTTTACTATTTGGATACCAGAACGGATTACCTGAGTCAATTCTAAGTCAAAGTGTGTAGCCAACCCGTAAAATACATAAGGAATTTTTGTTTTAATTTTAAAAAAATTCTTAGAATGGTTTTCAAGGGGAGAGCAGGGAAAAACGTTCAATAGTCACATTTGCATGTAAAAAACGCAATGACACACACACACATCGACAAGTTGGCATGTACATATTTAAGTATGTAAAATGATTAAATTAGGATAAAATAACGGATTCCCTAATGGTTGCAATTCTAAATTAAAATGTGTATGTATTCCGTAAAATATTCAGGAGTTCGAGTTTCTGAGCTCTACTCGAAAACTGTAAAGAAATTACAAAAACCATTGAGGTATACATATACATAGATGCGTACATATGCATTTATGTACTTTAAAAAACAAAATGTAATATCTGCGTGCACAAATATCAAACCAATTTAATAAAAGGTATTATTCGCGCAACGCTGATAATCTAGAAATTGTACCAGCCAAAAATTTAAAAAAAAATTGGTTTTAAATTGTGTTAAACACGAGGGGCGCACGAATTATTCCCACAGTTCTCACCCAAAAAAGTTGGAGCCATAGGTGCGTTTTTTTTAATTTTCCTCATTTCCGGAAATATTTAGTTCCAGCTGTTGATCCCCAGCTGACATTGGGGTACTTACTTTTTTTGTTAACCTACCGATCCTGCGAGCGGATCCGTTTTTCGCTTAAACCATGTTGGCCGTAGCCGTCCATATGTATTTGTGTGTTATTTTTTATATATTCTTTTCGAAGTTTTTTTGGTGGTTAGATCTGCTCAAAAAAAAAGTTAATGTAAAAAAAATAGCATGAGTTTTTCTCTGCATTCGCTTAGCTAACCAAAATGATAGATTTAGGCTACCAGAACGGTGGAGTTAAGGTGAGAATAAAGTGAAGTTAATGCGGCGTTGAATTGCGGTTAAGGGGTAAAAGTAATTTAAAGGAAGTGTGAAGGTGAAAAAGGGTGGATAAGGATGGTCAAGGTGACAAACAAGTTTTATCGAGAAAAAGTGAAGTTTAAGTAAGGTAGTTTAAGGTAAGGAAACATTTTTTTTCAGGTGAGACTAAAGTTAAGTTAGCTAGGGAGAGGAAAAACTGGAGAAAATTCATTAAAACGATGTTAATTTGGCGTGAAGGTTGAGTATGGATGGGTTACACTAGGGTTAAGACGAGGAAATATTGATTACAGCATTAAGGTGCTAAAAAAGTGTGCCAAGGGTGTGATTAAAATAGGAGGGAGGTGGGGTTAATGTGAGGTAATATTGGGGTAAATGCGGTGTTAAGGTAAGGTATGTTATGGTAAGAAGGATACACTCCAAAAATTTTTCGCCCTGAATTTTACAAGTTTGCTTTTTTGAGTGCATGGACAGAATATTAGTGCGTCCTAGGGGGGTTTACGGTTTAACTAAGATTAGGCGGGATTCTACTCGGATATTACTTAGAATTTGGAAATATGAAAAAATGCACAAAATGCTTTGCTAATAATAGCGGACAACGTCGCTTCGGGTATTGCTAGTTTAAATATATTTACATATATGTAAAACGAAAATATGAAATATGCAGATATTCGTTTTTAAGGTGCATAAAAAAGTTTTAGATCAAGCTTCATTGCCACACATATATGTATGTATGTATACATAAATGCAATTTTAATAAACATCCTGTTCAATCATAGAAGTTCTTTTGACACACAATTAATTTCTTAGCCGAGAAATGATTTCTTGCCGAAAATAGTCTCGTCAATTAAGTACGCACACATACGCACTAGCTTAGGGGCTGTCCATATATTACGTAATCACGTTTTTGGTGATTTTTGACCCCCTCCCCCCTGGTGAACAAAAGTAATCTTTCAATAAACAACCCCCCCCCCCCCCCAATGACTACGTAATCCCAAGAAAAAATTTTCGAATTTGTTGTTTTAATCTGTGGATTCAAACGGGGATGCACATTCGGTTCTTCTATGACGAAATTATCTCCTATAGGAGAGAATTCTGACGTTCTGAAATTGAGTATTTCTATTCTCATTTTCAGGATGTACTGATTTTGAGTACACATTTTGGGAAAAAACTTATATTGAGTACAAATTGAACTCACTTTAAGAAAAAAAACTTGAATTGATCACAAAAATCTTAATTTTAGGAAACAAGTTCTTCAATTTCCAACTTGAGTACAAATATTTTCATAATGAGTATGACATTACTCACAGGAACCTTCTAAAAGGCTGGCATAGGGAGTAAATGACTCTTGCCATCAAATATTTTATAGCTAATGTCGTCCGGGTCGTGAGTTCAATCCCCATTCCGGTAAACAGAAATATTTTTGTTTTTGTTATTCTCCGTTTTTTTTTATTTTAAATAATGTTATTATGGTATAAGCAGCCCAATTCCATTTAATGTTTAAAATCCAATTGATTGCAAGCATTACAATTTAAATCTTATACGCGGTTTGGACATTGCTGAATGTGATGCTTGTTTGGCTCAGCCGGTTAGTGCGCGCGTGCATGAACACAAGGGTCGGGGGTTCGAGTGACGAAGAAGGCGACTTAAGTCGAACAAAAAGTAAGTTTGTTTTATTTATAACAGTTTATTATTCACATAATTATGAAACAATTAACATATACTGTATAGCCTTTAAAATAATGTGTAAGTAAGAAAGGAAGTTCTCCGGATTGAGCATTTTTTCTCAATTCAATCATTTTTCAGTACTCAATTTGAGACATGGCAATACTCATTTTTAAAATACTATCCAAGTAATTTCCAAAAATGAGTAAAGTTTGTACTCATTTTGAGGAAAAATGTACTTAATAAATGTATTTTGTACTCAATTTGAGTAAAAAAAAATTTGACAAATTTGTACTGATAGTTAGTATTTTGTACTCAGAATGAGTATTTGTGTTCATGCTTAATTTTTAAGTACAAAAATACTCAATTTTAGTACAAATTACTTAAATAATTCTCTCTGTATACATACTCTTCGTCAAGCCATTACAGGTCTTCGCATCCTTCGTGTGTTTGAACCACTAAACATTCACTTTTGCGCCGCCCAGCCACTCGAAAAAATATTTCTCTGCTTTACTATCCAAGTTTGTAGATATAATTGAGGGAAAATTAATATATTAATAAATTCTTTAAATAAAAAAATACATATAAAATGATTACGTAATCATTTTGATGACCCCCTCCCCCACCTAAGGTGATTACGTAATATATGGACAGCCCCTTACGAGTTGTGTTTACTCACACAATCATGAGCACTCTCTTTTTAAATTTTTACGCTCTCAACTTTGTGCTAGCGGACAGAGCGAGATTTTCGTCGCCACCAAAAAATGTGCTGCATATTGCAAAACGAATGTATGGCCGTTACTCATCTTAGATGTCTGTCTGCGATTTTGGATTTAGATGCCTTTGCTTCCCATGCCGATGTGCCACGCCCACTCTAACGCCCAGAAACCGCACCCACAGTTTTCAAGCTAGATTAAAAGTTTTAACGAAAATGTATTTGTTTCTTCGACATGTTGGCCACACCCACTCTAACGCCCACAAATATGTAATGGGTATATATATGTACGTGTGTAATACACACTGTGTATGTATAGCTCCCATATTGCATTAATTCTTCCTTAGGATTAGCATAGTCGAGGCACCCCACCGGGAAAAAACCACTGGAAAATAACATATTTTCATCAGGTTTCTCCATAGAAGCGGAAGGGACTAAACCTCATTCACCCCCTTACATTTCTTCCATCTCTGGTTTCAAAATACACGGGGGTGACACAAAAAGTAAGGGAGAAATGAGGTTTCAATCTGGATCTCTGGCAGTAGAATGCAGGCCAAAAACCACTGGTTTTTCGACTTCCCGCATTATAGATTTTCCACACGTACCCAGTTATGGTTTTCCTCCACTTGCAATATCTGCTTTTCTACAACCTCCCAGTTATGGTTTTCCACTGCTTTGCAGTATCTGATTTCCCACAATAAAAATTACTTTTTTTCATGTAATATTTGTATGTATTTATTAATAATATTTACAATCGACGCATTGGAATTAAAAATTGTTAGTGTCTGAAGCATTCCCGGTTTTCCATGACTTGTAAGCCTGTCTTCTGCAAATATCAAAAATAATTAATACATGAATGTAAGACCAGGAATAATTGTAATTACCATTATTACATCTCCGTACAAAATTAAGGGATCTCGGGTATCTATAACAAAAACAGGCGAAACAGTTCTGCTTCTAAGAAGTCTCAATCGGCCTGTCTGAAATAAATGTAATATTTTGATTATGTTAAACAACTAAATTAGTGCTGATGTACCATTAATGAACACCGCACACCATTTACTACTGGTGAAGATTAAAAACATTTCAAGTGACACTGAAATGCAGAATTTGTGTTAAAGATAGCATCTGGAGGCTTATATTTATTAATGGCGAAAATATCTGTGGTACTAACCTCTGTAGCGCTGAAATAAAGATTACGCTATGCAGCATCGAAAACCTTTCAAAACACATGGCGGCAACACTACTACTATTTTGACCGCAACTGTATGCTTTCATGTTTTTTGACTATGTTTTCTAAAATTTGTTTCTCCCTTAATAAAAATCCTAAAATTATTCTTAGTATGGGGTTTGAAAGATAAAGAGTGTATCTTTTAAAAAACTTTAACATCGAATCAAACCATGAATCCGTTTGCCTCTGAGAGCTCCGGAAAGTTGGCCAATTTCAGCATTTTTCGAACTTTGAGGTCCATTTGCTATGAATCCTTG
The DNA here is from genome assembly GCA_037075205.1 of Drosophila prostipennis. Taxonomy (NCBI): domain Eukaryota; kingdom Metazoa; phylum Arthropoda; class Insecta; order Diptera; family Drosophilidae; genus Drosophila; species Drosophila prostipennis. Next base: position 39,603 of record JBAMCJ010006929.1, read on the forward strand.
CGTCGGGGAACTTTTTGGAAAACGCAGTTTAGCTTGGGAATTCGTAACGAATCCAAAAATATAGCATCCATCGAGGTAAATTTAAAAAGCATTAAAAATGCTGCACAGTGTTATTAAACGACAACATGTACTTTATCACTCACCTTTTTCTTGTTCTTTAAATTAAATTGAACTATTTTCACTTTTTTCACTTTTAATTTCACGAAATGAAACTGATGTGACCGTGCATCATATATTTGATAATACCAACATGCCAAAGAAAGATAAAATTTGTCATAATTTCGTTGTAACTTAAGGTCACACTTTGCCCGCGAAGAAATATTTCGTTTAAATAATATTTTTTTAGGGACCGTAATCATTAAAGGTTAGGTATATTATACGTATAATATGTATTTTTCGCCAATTCAAATGTTATCTATACTACCAACACGATCTGAAGATCAAATTATTTTATTTCATAGAAAATGTTTTGAAATGTAAAAAAACAATAATAGTTTTGTTTGTATTTTAATGCAATTCCTTGATAAATGTGATCAAATATTTTAATCGTCTTACCGTGGCTTTTCTCTATAATGTTGTTATGTCCCACATTCATTCTTATTATTATTTGTAAAAATTTTGAGTAAAATAAATTAAAATCATCAATAAATATTATGATTATAGACATTATGATAATAGTTATTTAGTTTAATTTATTTGATTAACAACTATTAATATTTTTCTACGAATTTTAATATTACCAAAAAATGAAAAATAAATGTGAGAACAAGTCTTTTGGTTTTGGTGTAAATCATAGGATTTTTGAATATTATAAGTTGGTGATTTTTTTGTTAAAAATATTATAATCGTAGTGCCACAGAAATCACACAGCGCATAAGTGGCCTGATATTGATGCTACTCAGAAACCCACCCCCATTTAACGCTCAGAAATTATCTATCCCCACACCGCCGCCTGCAAAAAGGAACAGGATTTCAAGAACACAAAAACCAACTTCTCACTTTCCTGCTGGGACTCGACTATAGCGTTCTCCCTTGTTTTTTGTTTGTTTTAAGAACTTTTTCTTCTCAAATAAATTCCAAAATGTTCTTAAAATTACTGAATTCGTTTCGGTCCAATTTTACGAACGAGCGTTCATGAATTGTCAAAAAACGGCCTTACTCACTTATTGACCCCGATTGGGCTTCGTTATTAACGTTTCGAACCGATTTTTTGTGGGTGTAAAAGTTCTGACCGAAAAATATAAGTCCTCCAGTAACTTTTATTTAATGACTTTTAAATGAAAGTCTAACAATAACTGTGATTTTTTTTTAGTGAATATAACTGTTATTTTTTGAGTAATTTAATTATTTTTAAAGTAAAACTTATAGCTGGCCGTAAGGTCCGTGAAAAAAACTCTTAAAGGTCAAGGCTTTGAGCAACTTAAACAATGCATTCTGAAGCAAATTGTCGATTTATTTTTGTATGCTGGTATAAACAAATATTAGCTCGCTCTATAATTTTACAATTTTATTTTTATAAAAATGATTACTATTTTTTGGGCCCGTATAATTTACTGCCCTTCTAAAAAGCTAATCCGTTTCTGATAAAAATTATTGCCCTCTTATACCAATACTAGCTAACCCGGAGCGACTTCGTTCGCTTAAAATTAGTTTGGAGTACGGTTGTCAGGACTTTCTTATTGGCGCGTTTCGTGGAAAACCTTTGTGTAAACAACCTTTTTAGAAGATCCTTCAGGAGCGAGAATCAGAAGGCTTTTGGCAGAGCTACATATATAACACAGGCCGACAATGTTTTTGGTGCAGGCCTATGGGCATTAAATTGTGTTAATATAGACGTATATAAGCATATCTGCATACTTAGTTTTCGCGTTTAACGGGTGGTATTTGTGTAATCGCGGTTTGAAAAAAATAGCAACATTTTATGTTTTGATATAAGATATCTTCGAGGGTCTGTACTCAATAGTATTAAAAAATATGGCCAAAAATTGCTCAGATGTTCTTCTACATAATTGCATTTAAGGTTCCATCATAATTTGAGTCAATCAAAGCCTATGAGCCATTTAAGTAACTTGTACACCTCTATTTACAACCAATTTGATGCGGTGAACAGGCTTAAAAAAATACAAGGAAAAATATGTGCCTCAAAATATTGTGCAGGCATTTAGAGGCGTCCTTACCAGAATTTTTGAGATAAATGTCAGCCTTGTACGTCGAGGGATGGAATTTATAGAATTTTTTCCATAAGAACGTGAAAAGTAACAAGTATTTTTAAGTCACTCTTACGTCACAAGTTTGTCTACATTTCACGCAATAGGCTTTTTAAAGGTAACAGTAGCGTAGTCTTAAAATTTTGAGGGGGAGCTTTTTACGAATGTGTCAGATATTTATGTAAAATTAAATTTAAAAAACTTGTTACTTTTCACGTTCTTATGGAAAAAATTCTATAAATTCGACGTACAAGGCTGACATTTATCTCAAAAATTCGGGTAAAGACGCCTCTAGATGCCTGCACAATATTTTGAGGCACATATTTTTCCTTGTATTATTTTTAATCTGTTCACCGCATCAAGTTGGTTGTGAATAGAGGTGAAGAAGTTACTTAAATGGCTCATAGGATTTGATTGACTCAAATTATGATGAAACCTTAAATGTAATTATGTAGATGGACATCTAAGCAATTTTTTGGCATAGGTTTTAATACAATTGAGTACAGACCCTCGAAGATATCTTAAATCAAAACCTTAAATGCTGCTATTTTTTCAAACCGCGATTACACAAATACCACCCGTTAAAGGCGAAAACTAAGTATGCAGATATGCTTATATACGTTTATACTAACATATTTTAATGCCCATAGGCCTGCACCTTTTAATAAAGTCCATTTTGTTGACCTGTGTAATAAATGAATGTGATCTAAGTAAAAGTAGTGCATTTTTATACTTTCTATCAGTTACAATGTTATCAATGCAATTTTAATTTGCGCTCAAATATGTATACGTGTTTGTAAATTGGAGTCTGTTGTCTTAAAATTTTTTGTTTTGAATGAAACGAAAACATCTGTACATACAAATGTAGCGAAGTATCTTATTATTTTCCGATTCCACATTTGATCGATAATTATTAATTTTAAACTTGACAAATTTTGCATTGCCTGAAAGGAAATTATTAATTTTTGTTGTATCTAAACACCTTATCTACTTTCAAGTAGAAACATACACACATTGTGTGTATGTATTGTATTGTACATGTATTGTAAGCAAATCAAAACAAATCCAAATATACATATGGGCGGTTCTTTTACAAACCGAACACCTTTTCTTGGGTCACATTTTTGATTTGCCTGAAACTTTTTTTCCGTGTACTATTCGATTAAAAGTTAAGTTTTAAGTGTTTTGACAATTTCTAAATGACAAAAAGTAAAAAGTGATTTTTTAATCAATAAAAAAACTACAATTATTTATTTAACCCTCCATTTCATAAACAATAATTTTAAAATTTTTTTATTTATTATTTTTTTGTATTATGTAATTATTTTAACTTTTTAAAATATTTTTTTTTAATTTTTAAAAATAATTTATTTAATAAAAATAAAAAATTATTAAATTAAATAAAAAATTTTTTTTTAAACTTGTATTTTATCTAACAATATTTAAATAATTATTTTTTAATATTTTATTATTTAATGGAAGGTTAAATAAATAATTGAGGTTTTTTTATAGATTAAAAAATGACTTTTTACTTTTTGTCATTTAGAAATTGTCAAAACACTTAAAACTTAACTTTTAATCATTAAAAATTGTAAACGATGAGAAAACATGAATTCCATAAGGATCCGAAAAGAATAAAAGAGTAGCCCTACTTGCTGCGACGTTTTTACATAGAAAAAGCCGAGGCCTTGTTAAAACAAATTCGATATTTTAAAAACTAAACATGGCTCCACCTTTTTGGAAAAAACCGATTGTAACTAACAATATGGCGCATATGTTAAACTAAAAAAAAAATTTTTTTTTGTGGGGAACCCGTTAAAAAAATTTTTTAAAATCTTAATTTGTTTTTATTTTTAAGAAATTAAAAACTCATTTTTTTTTAAAATTTTTTTTTTTAAGAAGAGGTTTAAGAGGAATTAATGCAAAAGACACGAAGTCAATCGGATTACTATAACCGGAGATACAGATTTTCAATGAGAGGGTACTTTTTCAAAATTAACGTTTTTTGGCAAACTAAAAAAAATTCTAAAAAAAAAAAAAATTTTTTTCGGCCAAATCCTGATACAAGTGTTTACTTATTTTCCGAATAGTATACGTAAAAAAAGTTTCAGGCAAATCAAAAATGTGAAAAAATATTTTTGGCCAAATCCGTTCGGTTTGTAAAAGAACCGCCCATATGTACAAACGTATTTGGTCAAGAGTTCGAATCTTAAGATTAAGAGTTAACTTGGAGCTTAGCTTTGCTTTTGTAGTATTTTCTATTTTCTTCCATTACGGAAATTAAATAGGGCTCTTACTTCTGCTACAAAATTCAAAATAATTTTTGAAAAATAAATCCTAAGCATTTGATCCACAGAACTGACTACTGATCGAAAATCATATTGATCGGAGCACAGCAGCAGTATAAGTTTTTAAAATTCAAAACAAATTTTAACTTAAATTGCGCTTTTTCCCCTCCCCTTTTCCTCACAGCACTACCCCTCCCCCTCATCAGTTTTTTTGGCTGTTGCTCTCCTACTTAAAAAAATGTTAAAAACTTGAAAAATTAAACTTAAGCACTTGGGCCATAGAATATCTAATGATCCAAAAATCATCTTGATCGGAGCAGCGGCTTAGATTTTTAAAATCGAAAAGTTAATTTTTAATGTAGCCCCCAAATTATGGGGGATATTGAAATTTCTTTTAGATTTCCAATTAGGCCTTTTCAAACCCTAAAATTCTGCAAAATCCAAATTTCGAAATTCCAACCACTTTAGAAGTTAAACAATAAATAATCTAATTTTGTTTGCTCAAAATATGGATGTTGGAGCTGTTTGGGGTCTCTGGGAGGACATATCGGACCTTAGTGGGCGCCAACGCCCCCAATGGAATACTGTGTAAAAATTTGGCTGCTCTTGCTCTTACGGTTTGGGCTGTGTTCGTATCCCTTTAAAAATCGGTATTTCATTTTATAATCTTGAATGTGATCTAAGTAAAAGTAGTGCATTTTTATACTTTCTATCAGTTACAATGTTATCAATGCAATTTTAATTTGCGCACAAATATGTATACGTGTTTGTAAATTGTAATTTGTTGTTTTAAAATTTGTTGTTTTGAATGAAACGAAAACATCTGTACATACAAATGTAGCGAAGTAACTTATTATTTTCCGATTCCACATTTGATTAAAAACAAGAGAGAACGCTATAGTCGGGTTGGTGTCCCGACTATCTAATACCCGTCACTGAGCTAAAGGGAGTGCGAACGCTGTAGTCGGGTTGGTGTCCCGACTATCTAATAATCGTAACTCAGCTAAAGGGAGTGCGAGGGAGATGGAGATAAGACTTTGATAAGGCCTAACTTTTTAACGAATGGTCCGATTTAAAAAATTTCTTCTACATTTCGATAGTTATTGATAAACAACAAAACTGCATTCCTACTTTTCCGAAATATTTAAATTTTTAAAATCGTATATAAACTGTTGTGGGCGTTAGAGGGGGCATGGCACCTTTTTGAAATAAACTTGCGCTGCGTAGGAACTCCTAGAATCTGTATGCAAAATGCCAATCTTCTAGCTTTTGTAGTTTCCAAAATCTCAGCGTTCATACGGACGGACAGACGGACAGACGGACATGGCTATATCGACTTGGCTAGTGATCCTGATCAAGAATATATATACTTTATGGGGTCGGAAACGCTTCCTTCTAGCTGTTATATACTTTTGCACGAATACAATATACCCTTTTACTCTACGAGTAACGGGTATAATTATTAATTTTAAACTCATCAAATTTTGCATTGGCTGAAAGAAAATGAATAATTTTACTTGTATTTAAGCACATTATCGACTTTCAAGTAGAAACATAGTGTGTATGTATTGTATTGTACATGTATTGTACAAATCAAAACATATCCAAATATGCATACGTACATCATATGTACGTATTTGGTCAAAAGTTCGAATCTTAAGATTAATAATTAACTTGGAAACATTTTGGCTTTGTTTACAGAATTTGTAGTAATTTTTTATCTTCTTCCATGGTGGAAATTAAATAAGGCTCTCACTTCTGCTACAAAATGAAAAATACTTTTTGATCCACAGAACTGACTAGTGATCGAAAATCATATTGATCGGAGCAGAGCAGCAGTATAAATTTTTAAAATCCAAAACAAATGTTAACTTCAATTGCCCTTTTCCCCTCCCCTTTTCCGCACAGCACTACCCCTCCCCCTCATCAGTTTTTTTGGCTGTTGCTCTCTCGGCTGTCGCTCTTGGCATCCGCTCTCTGGGTTTCGCTCTCTCGGCAGGCTCCCACAAAATGCAACGCAATAACTTACAAAATCTAAATAAATTCATTAAAAATACTTTAAAAAATTTTCAAAACTTGAAAAATTAAACTTAAGCATTTGGGCCATAGAATAACTAATGATCCAAAAATCATCTTGATCGGAGCAGCGGTTTAGATTTTTAAAATTGAAAAGTTAATTTTAAATGTAGCCCCCAAATTATGGGGGATATCGAAATTTCTTTTAGATTTCCAAATAGGCCTTTTCAAAACCTAAAATTCTGCAAACTCCAAATTTTGAAACTCCAACCACTTCAGAAGTTAAGCATTAATTAATCTAATTTTTTTTGCTCAAAATATGGATGTTGGAGCTGTTTGGGGCCTCTGTTTTCAGTTTAATTTTTTCTCGGTGCTGTTATTCGTTTAGCACCTCAGAGGACAGAAGGCGGTTTCGTCAAAGGGCGCCACATGCAAAACGCTATGTGTGACATTTTTATTACCAAACATTTGTTTTGCGCACCGGAGCTGCTACCCCCATTGCCTGTACAACGTACATAAATACTTACAAATATGTGTATACATTGTACGTGGCCCGGCAGGGAAAATGGGAGTGTGGAATATGAAAATATATCGGTTGGGGCATCAACACGTACCAAGGCACCGTGGTCGCCTGCCTGTCGCTGGCCGCTTTTCTGTTGACTTTGCATAATTTTATTGCTTTTCTTTTATTTTTATGTAAAGTCTCTTTTCCACGTTTTGCTTCGACCCTCCGACCCGTTTTATGCCCCACAGGCGACATTGACATTATAATCAATATTTCTCTTACTCCAGTCATACACTGTTTTGTTTGATTGTGGATCATTTTTATACCTGTTACTCGTAGAGTAAAAGCGTGTATGGTATTTGTTGGTTTTCGTACTCGGTCTCGAAGAGTAAAAGTAAAAAATGAAAGACCATTAGGTAGAAGGAAGCGTTTTCGACCTTGTAAAATAAATATATGTATACTAGATCTGTCCTATAAACGCTGAGACTTAAATGTTTAAGATTTTGTAAAATTATAACTTTGCGATTTTTTCTATAAGAACTGTTCAGATTGATTTAATTAAAACCTTCTGTATATTATTAAGTGTCGTTTAAATAACAACGATACTACATATATATTAGCCATATCGGTGGCACAGCGATTCGGCGGAAAACAAAAACTTTATAACTCTTTTGTTGTCCATTCCAGTGCACAGTGGGTCAGAAAGTTCATTTTTTGACCAAAAATCTGTAATTTTTTTCCTAGGAAAGTTAGAAGGTTGCAGTTTTTTGGGTTTTTTTCTTAAAAGATTGAACTTTCCAACAAACTAAAAGTAAAATTTCTTGGAATTTTATATGATACTAGCAAGGTGGGCCGCAGCTTCGCCCGCGGAACTTAAGATTGAAAATATTAATGTATATATGTAGAATAGCTACATAAATTGACTTACCTTTACCTTTACTACTTATTTAAAATTTTAAAAATTCCCAAGATTAGCCTAAAAGCCGAGAAATTTCCACAAAAACAACAGTATTATGTCCTACACCCAAAAAAAACCTTAGTAAAATTAACCAATATAATTGTTAAACCGTTCTCAACCACAAAAATGTTCAATTCTACCAATTAAATAATTACTTTTACAACAACATATACACGCAATTCGCATATACACACACCCGAAGCATAAACAAAAAAACGTAAAACTTTTTTTATTGTTACGTAACTTTTCGTATACGTCAATTTTACCAATCAAATTTTGTTGTGTGTATGCAAACTATTTAAAAAAAAAACAAAAACTTGCAAAAATAGCCATTGTCCTTCCTTCCAATCCATTCCATCCCATTCCTTTGGATTGTTTGCATAAGTTAAGTTTTAAAATTATTATTTTGTTTTCAGTATTTCAGTTTTCATTAAATTTTCACCTCGATTAGAATTATATTATTAATAGCAAGAAGACAGGTGGAGGGGGACGCCGTGAATTAAATTGTTTAAACATTTGCATTTGTTTAAACAATATGAGGCACGTGTAATAAAGAGCAAGAGAATCAATTGGTTTGAATATGTAATGTTCTTTTAATATTATCAATGTACGACGGTGTTCTTAAGCTCCCAATGCCAAGCAACACCAGCATAGTCGGCTTCGCCGACGACGTGGCGCTGGTAGTGGTTTCCAAGCAGGTGCCAACTATTGTCGCGGCTGCCAACAGGGCGATCCAAGCGGTGGAGGCGTGGCTTTCTGTGGCGGGCTTGGAACTGGCAGCACAGAAAACGGAGGCTGTCCTAATCTCGACCAGGAAAGTGGTGAAGACGGCTGAAATCCTGGTCGGTGGCACTACAATTCAGTCTCAGCGTGCCCTGAAGTATCTGGGAGTGATGCTAGACACACGCCTGTCGCTCCGCGAGCACCTCGAGTACGCGAACAAGAAAGCGAGGGAGACGACAAGATCGCTTTGCAGGATCCTGCTGAACACGAGGGGGGCGAAACAGGACAAGAGGATACTCCTCGCGAGCGTGGTAAAGTCACAATTGCTGTACGCTGCACCGGTGTGGGCGGAGGCCACGGCTAAGGATAGCTACATGCGAGAGGTCAACTCGACATATCGTCTGTGCGCTATCAGAATATCGTTATCGCTGGCCAAGTCCCGCTGGTAGATCTGGTTCGGGAATCCAAGGATATCCGCTCTACCCTAAGTCTCAACCAGGAAGATCCGAGGGCCAAAGCCGAGGCCAGGGCCCGCTCCAGAATGCAGAGCATCAGCAACTGGCAGAAAGCATGGGATACCTCGAGCAAAGGGCGGTGGACCCACAAGCTCATCCCGTGCATCGAGGCGTGGGTAAACCGCAAGCATGGCCAGGTGGACTACTACCTAACGCAGGCGCTAAGCGGGCACGGCTGCTTCCGGAGCTACCTAAAGCAGTACGGACACGAGACGGAGGATGGTTGCCCGGAGGCAGCAGCAGCATTCGCAGCAAGCGTTTTGCGGACGCTGCGATCGCTGGAGAGGGAAAGGAGAGGAGCAGCGGTTTAGGTGGCCATTTTTCGCGCGAAGCAATGCCTTGCGGCGGTACCGTGCGATGTCGCCCCTAATCACACTTAGTCAATATTGTTAGTTAGTCATCATTGTTGTTAATAAAGGAATAAAAAAAAAAAAAAAAACAAGAAAGGAAGCTAGCTTCGGCCAGCCGAAGCTTATATACCCTTGCAGATAATTCCTATTAATCACTAATTTTCCGATCGTTCCTATGGCACCTATATGATATACTAGTTCGATATTGATAAAATTAAAATCGAAATTCGAAAACATTTAAAAACAGTCATATCCCAGAGTAGAAGAGAATACGATAAAAACCAACAAAGCAATAACACTGTGCAGCATTTTTAATGATTTTTAAATTTACCTCGATGGATGCTATATTTTTGAATTCGTTACGAATTCCCAAGTTAAACTGCGTTTTCCAAAAAGTTCCCCGACGCAAGGATTCTTAGCAAAAGGACCTCAAAGTTCGAAAAATGCTGAAATTGGCCAACTTTCCGGAGCTCTCAGAGGCAAACGGATTCATGGTTTGATTCGATGTTATAGTTTTTAAAAGATACACTCTTTATCTTTCAAACCCCATACTTGGAATAATTTGAGGATTTTTATTAATGGAGAAATAAATTTTAGAAAACAAAGTCAAAAAACATAAAAGCATACAGCTGCGGTGAAAATAGTAGTAGTGTTGCCGCCCTGTGTTTTTAAAAGTTTGTTGTTGTCACTTTTCTTATCTAATTAGTCTAAGAGTACAATTACAATCAATACAATATTACCAGGAGAAGATAAATTACAACAACAAACCTTTAAAAAGACATGGCGGCAACACTACTACTATTTTGACCGCAGCTGTATGCTTTCATTTTTTTTGACTATGTTTTCTAAAATTTGTTTTTCCCTTAATAAAAATCCTAAAATTATTCTAAGTATGGGGTTTGAAAGATAAAGAGTGTATCTTTTAAAAAACTTTAACATCGCATCAAACCATGAATCCGTTTGCCTCTGAGAGCTCCGGAAAGTTGGCCAATTTCAGCATTTTTCGAACTTTGAGGTCCTTTTGCTAAGAATCCTTGCGTCGGGGAACTTTTTGGAAAACGCAGTTTAACTTGGGAATTCGTAACTAATTCAAAAATATAGCATCCATCGAGGTAAATTTTTGATGCTGCATAGTGTAATTTATTTCCTATTACATTCCCATTAATTTTCCGATCGTTCCTATGGCAGCTATATGATATAGTTGTCCGATTTTGAAAAAAATTTATTCGAAATTCAGAATTAGATAAAAAATGGCATTTCCAAAAGTAGGAGGTTATAGGTTCAAAAACACCCAAGATATAATTTTTTTACATTTTGTTCCCCGATTATTCCTATGGGAGTTGTCCGATCCGGCTCGTTCCGACTTATATACTACCTGCAATAGATATGGGTCATTCCACGTGAAACGTTACAGGCCAATTTGGGTCAAATCTCAGAATCAAGCGAAACTTTTTTTTTCGATAGAGGATTGAAATATAAGGATCGGTTTTTTTTTCTTTTGTAACTCTTACCGTTTATTTTTAAAAAGAATTTTTCTAATTAAGCTCCGATTTTTAAGTTATGCAGCACTTGAGACTCGTTTGAGTTATTTTAATATTTGGGAAGCCACTTTGTGGCATATCTTAATATCTTTCAGAAAAATATTTTTAAAAATTTTTAAATTTTAAAATTAAGTATTTTTTAAGAGAATTTAAAATTAGAAAACTTCTGTACGCCGGAATACACGCGGTTTCCGAATAAAAAAATTATCCCCATATTGCTTCATCAATTCTTCACAAAGTGGTAAAATAAAATTTTTGTAATCGCAAGACGTACTAGTAAAGACAGCGATTTTAGTTTAGCGACTTTGCATCAAGCAACTACAGCGCAACGTGTAAGAAAGGGAAAGCACTATTCCTGCTCTGCCGCGCTCCTATTGCTGTTCTCTTTTAACTTAAAAATGTTTTCTTCTTTTTAAAGAATTTTTTCAATGCTGTTATTTTGTATATTAGTTACGGTTACTATGATATTTTTCTCAAAAATAAAGTTAAGTACCAGTATTTATACCCGTTACTCGTAGAGTAAAAGGGTATACTGTATTCGTGCAAAAGTATGTAACAGCTAGAAGGAAGCGTTTCCGACCCCATAAAGTATATATATTCTTGATCAGGATCACTAGCCGAGTCGATCTAGCCATGTCTGTCTGTCCGTCTGTCCGTCTCTCCGTCTGTCCGTCCGTATGAACGCTGAGATCTCGGGAACTATAAAAGCTAGAGGATTGGTATTTGGCATGAAGATTCTTGGAGTTCCTACGCAGCGCAAGTTTATTTCAAGAAGGTGCCACGCCCCCTTTAACGCCCACAATAGCTAATACACGATTTTAAAAATTTAAATATTTCGGAAAAGTAAAAATGCAGTTTGGTTGTGATTATCAATACCTATCGAAATGTAGAAGAAATTTTTAAAATCGGACCATTCGTTTAAAACTTATGCCTGATCAAAGTTTTTATCTCCATTTATTAGATAGTCGGGACACGAACCCGACTACAGCGTTCGCACTCCCTTTAGCTGAGTGACGGGTATTAGATGGTCGGGACACCAACCCGACTATAGCGTTCTCTCTTGTTTTCTTTTGCAAATGCAAAGGGTCAATCGTGGTTTTAGGCATATGGTTTCTTGAGCAATTTGTCTTAGAATGGTCCAAACCGCCCAAACGGTTCCAAACTTTTTTCGAGTCCATACAAATGTTCCAAATTCAAGGCAACTTAGATATTTTTCATCAAAAAACCAGTATTTATACCCGTTACTCGTAGAGTAAAAGGGTATATTGTATTCGTGCAAAAGTATGTAACAGCTAGAAGGAAGCTTTTCCGACCCTATAAAGTATATATATTCTTGATCAGGATCACTAGCCGAGTCGATCTAGCCATGTCCGTCTGTCCGTCCGGATGAACGCTGAGATCTCGGAAACTACAAAAGCTAGAATATTGGGATTACCAACACATGCAGAAGAAATTTTTTAAATCGGACCATTCGTTAAAAAGTTAAGCCTGATCAAAGTTTATATCTCCATCTCCCTAGCACTCCCTTTAGCTGAGTTACAATTATTAGATAGTCGGGACACCAACCCGACTACAGCGTTCGCACTCCCTTTAGCCGAGTGACGGGTATTAGATAGTCGGGACACCAACCCGACTATAGCGTTCTCTCTTGTTTTCTTTTGCAAATGGTCAAACGTGATTTCCAAGGTATAGTTTCTTTGGCAAAATTGCTTAGAATTGCCCATAGAATACGTTCCCCCCCTACGATTTGATGACCTCCAAATCGACCCACCCTAGTACATATACATATGTTTGACCTTTTTGTTATTTTTTTGTAAATTACCAGCTCCCCTTAGTTTTAGCTCGCTACAGATAACAATGCCATTTTCATATTTAAATCCTAAGAATTCGCGGACCATGGAGGAGAAGCACAAAATTGTGTGGAGGATTATATTATTACTATATATATATTTAATTTATGTTGGAATGTAAAAACATTATTTGATTAATTTTATCCGGATTGGTGGCTATTCGACAACGCTTGTACGTGATTAAATTTCTAGCGTTAGAAAACGTTCGCTCCGATGCCGCGCTGCTCGCCGGAATACAGAATATTTTGCAGCTCGTTTTGTACAAAAGCGGAAAGAAATTTTTATGGACATTCCAACAAGCTAACACATTAAAGTCAGTCGCGTATTTAACATTGATATTCGAATATCCCGTAATTTCTTTTCCAACTTTGTCCTCCGTTCCGCAAATTCATCGTCAGGTAAATTGGTTGCTGCTGCGATTGTGTCATAATCTTTAAGAAACTGATCCATTATTTCTTTGCAGTCAGAAATTACAGTTTCCCTTTCAACGGGCGAAAATTGTATGAGCTTATTGGTTGGGGGGAAAAGGAATAAGGCCATGTTATGATACTTTGTCAAATTTGGTGTTACTGTGCATACAATTTGGTTAACTAGTTCGTTCTTAATACATTGAATAATATCAATATCATTTGACTCGATCTGGCAGGTTTTCTTTAATTTATTTAGATTCGGGAGTATCAGGTGAATTGTAGGGCGTTTTGACGCGTCCAGTTTTTGCGAAACATTTTCAAAAGTTTCCAGCAATCTGACAATGGATCCCACATGGCTTATATTGATTCCCTCAATTCTATTTGTTTCGTTCTCATCCTTCAGAATTGCGGTAACATCAATCCAATTCATTGCAATAAACTTCAACAAGTAATATACCGTGTTCCACCGAGTGGAACGTTGCGTTCATGCCTGACTTTTTAAAGTACTTCACAAGCTTGCTGCAAGTAGTAACAATACTTCCTATTTCAGGAACGGCATCTATTGCTTTTTCAATGGCGTTGTTAAGCAAGTGATTGACGCAATGCATTTTCTGAAAGTTTGAAAAAGCTTTGATCATATTGGACCCACGATCAGTAACAATGACGGGTCTATCCGCGTCGAGATCACATCCGAAATCGTTCGAAATCGCCTTAATTTTTGCACGAACGTTTAAGCCTTAAGAGAAAAAAATGTAATTAAACTTATAAGCATATAGATTAGGCTGACAAACGTGTGGTACGCATGTCTTTTATTGACTTCATGGCCATAAGACGATCCACAAGAACTCCATCCTTAATATACTGTGTTGTGCAAGACAAATACGACGATTTTAAATAATTGTCAGTCCATACATCACTGGTGATGGCATATCCCAAGACATTGCATTGTTCGATTTTATCTTTTATTGGACGAAAATGCGATGCATATAAGACGGAAATGGTAGTTGGATGTGCTAACAACTTATCCAAGTGAACATTTGCACCATATTAAGCTCCAACTTTGATGAGGAATGATGAAAACTTTTTAATCCCAGAATCATCAATAATTTTGAGTGGACGACAGTTCTTGAGAATCCATTCGGTTATCACTGCAACACCCTCTTCCTTAGTTGCCTTACTCACATCAATAGATAAACCTTTTTCAAATTTATTGGCATTGGCTACATAGCATTTGTGTTTATACAGGTTAGATGTGCTTCCTGTAAATTTAAAAACCGAAAAACACGTCTTACAGGCTACCAGGACGTTCAATTCATCACCATCATCGGTTTTTATTATTGAAAAAATTGCCCTACTTCGCTTCTGCCTCTCTTTATAATTAGGGTATATAATCCACTTTGAAGCTACTCTTTTACGTTAAGTGCATTCACCTCTGCTACCTATATATTTTAAAACGGATTTAAAACTGAAGAAATAACTCAAAAAATGGAAAGGGCACAAAAGCTAAGTCTAAGGACGAATAAAACAAAAAAAAATTATCAAATTCAATAAATTTAATTTATACATTTAAACAAAAATTATTTGGTTGGGGGTAGCTTAATTGTGGAAATACGGAAACTGATGAATATCCACCTTAGGAAATATTTACGAAGGACACGGCAAAACTTGTGGTTGTTATGGAACGTTAAGCCTAGCATAACTAAAGGGATAGTTAGAGGGTGAGAGCGAGTGCAATGCAGCTCGACACCGCTTCCAGCAAATAAACATCAAAAGCAAAGCAAACCACTAATATTTGCTTTAAAAGTACTTACAGCATTGGTTGCCTCAATCCCTTCCATTTTTTTCTTTTCGATTTTACAAACAGCACGAAGTAATTCAAATAATTCGAATAACTCGAATGATTTAAGCGTAGCCAAACTTGACAATCCCCTTTTTTGTATCACTCATTTCGTTCTAGGCTTTTGCTATCATACTCTAAACCTACTAAG
Source organism: Drosophila prostipennis (assembly GCA_037075205.1). Lineage (NCBI taxonomy): Eukaryota > Metazoa > Arthropoda > Insecta > Diptera > Drosophilidae > Drosophila > Drosophila prostipennis. The sequence goes on from JBAMCJ010006929.1 coordinate 54,954, forward strand.
ATTCAATCCACTCTATTCATAGTTAGCTTAGCACTTACTTATCTCAATTCTCTTCGAATGGAATCATTCCAAAGCCTGTTTGATTCCAGTCATGCAGATGTTTAATGCACACACACAAACGTACACACGCATATATGTATCTAATGGCTGTGTGTGTAAAATATGAATTTTTTGAAATATATATTTCATGCGTGTGTGTGTACATTGCAAAATTGTTTATTTTTGTTTTTTACAAATCCAAAGTTTGTCGATAACTCAACATTTGAAAACAAAAGAACAGATTTGCGATATAATCGATTTTTTAACCGCGCATTTTAAATTTTTTGTGACTGTGGTATTTTTATTTTTCCCCTTGCGTGGTCACACTTCCCTGTAGTTCGCCGGGACTGGTCCCGAACTAGCGAAATCGCCATACACCGGGGGCGTGGGACCCCCCGTTCATACCACCCGCGATGTAAATTTCTATCCACTTTTACCACGTCATGTCCTAGGCGGTGGTCATATGGCGAAGTTCTGCATTACCTTTCGCCACAAAAGGGACCAATAGGTGGTCCCATATTATACCCCTTTTCGCCACAAAAGGGGCCACCTATCGGACCATCTATCGGTCCCTTTTGTTGCGAAAAGAGGTATAAAATGGGACCACCTATCGGTCCCTTTTGTGGAGAAAAGGGGTATGAAATGGGGTTGGTGTTTTTTATACCAAAAAAGCTGAATGCTATGAAACTACCCAACATAACACGTTTTTATTGAGTTCCTCATTGTTATTTGATTTTGATTTGATTTTAAAAAATCGATGTTTCTGCATTACCAGATTCTGAAACAATATTTAAAAAAAAGTAAGATTTTAGTGTTTTAAAATAAAACGAGAACAGAAACTAACTTCGGCAAGCCAAAGTTTTAATACCCTTGCAGAATTCAGGAATGAAATTGTGACTAGAAAAGCATAAATATAAAATAAAAATAACCAACAAATTTAGACTTATTCCACGCTTTTGAAACTTGAACCGACAGACAGACGGACATGGTTAAATGAATATACTTTATAAAATATATATTTTTAGTTTTTGTTATACAAGCCGGTTCACATCAAACCATGTTTTAAAAGTGAAAAGCAGAAAAAGACAGACAAAATAGGATTAAAGACAGATGGCATTCTAAGTAAATATATTGAAATTTAATCAAGAAACTAAGTATATTATAAAAAATACAGTTATAAAAATAACCTACCTTGAAGTGCACCATAGAAATGTGTAAAGGAGTTTAGGGCTTTTTTTCCATAAAGGCCTTTAACATTAAATCCCACAACAAACCCCTTCTGGCAGCAACAACGATCTCATGGCTTTAATCTAAATAGGAAGAAAATGTTCAATAAAATGTTAACATTAAGAAAAAAAGACTTACGTACGAGTCCTTTGCACCACAAGTAATATTTTGGTTGAAGATACTTAGGGCCTCCTCATCTTTTCTAAGAAAATATTTCGTTACGTTTGTGTCTTCCATTCTTTGCGAACGTATGAGCCTGTTGATGTTTATGGCTGAATCATGCGCGGATCCACGGGGGGTGATATGGGTGATATATCACCCCCCACTCGGGTGAAAAATGAATGAAATTTTGGTACTCAAAAAGTATGCAACAAAAAAATTGTTCTGATATCACCCCCCACAACAAAATCCTGGATCCGCCACTGGGCTGAATATTACATATTATTAGGTATTTCACTTGCACAACATATATGGTGGTACTCACCTGTTAACGACACTTCAAAACACAAAAAAAATAACACTTCAAATTTAAATTAAGAAAATTAATTACAATGTTTACAAAATTTGGCATGCGTGGGGGAAGAGATGGTAGCGACGTTGGGATAGTGATGGCAATTCGTTACGATTAACATGGCGCCTACCGACATCGAATAATCGATTGCAATAAAATCATTTCGCTAATATTATTTTTGTTTACTTATATTTATATAAAATTAGTTACTTATATATTTATTTTACATATTTAAGCACCAATAAAATCCAGAAAGAAAGAAAACGTTTTGCTGCGTAGTCACCGCTATTGTAAAAAATATTGCTGCAGCTAAATTGCTCATTATTAAATATAAATACTTGTCAAATTTTTTTATTTTACAATTTTTATAATTCATATAGAAGTGTTCACTCTCCGATAACTCTTTTGCTGTTGTAAAAAATACCCAAGCCCCCTATTGACCCTTAAGGGACCACTGGGTGATCGATCCCTTTTCTACCCCGAAAGTGCCACCGGCCCCCTCGAGAACTACAGGGTTAAAATGCTACATACACACATTTACGACTTAATGTAAAGTGCGCCAGCAGAACACCCAGCAACAGAAAAGTTGCCAGGCTGATCCCGCATAACCGGATGGGAATAATGCAAGGCCAGCGTCACCTGCGGATATTGCACAGCGACGGTGCTATGGTCAGCATATTCAGCGGGCAATGCACTGCGACGGAAGCAGCCCACAATCGGCGGGCAATGCACTGCAACGCAAGCATCGGCTGCCCAACTCCATGCACAAGGCGCCGGGTCAGCAGTTTCAGAGCATAGGGCTAGCTTACATTTTAAGAATTTATGTACTTAGTAGTCAGTCGAATTTTGGAAATAAATCGTGACGGACATCGTCTCGCGAAACCAAAGTCTTCTCATTTTAATTGGCACCCAACGCGTTCGTAAGACCCTCGATCCGTCGTTCAGTTAAAAACATAAAACGCGTTCGTAAAAGCCGTTCAAAAAAAAAAAAAAAACAACCTAAAACGCCTTCGTAAGACCCTCGATACGTCGTTCAGTTTAAAACTTTTTTAAAACGCGATCAGTTTTAAAAAATACAAAAATAAAGAAAACAGTACCAGCAAACCCCAAACCAAACAGCAGCAGCAGCATTACAAAAAAATAACATAATACGCCAACGTCGCCATACCAGGAACTGGCAAAAACAACTAGAAGAAAAAACTACAACGAGCACCAGCAGCATCCATAACATTTTAATTTAAAAAAAATT